>QKWP01001120.1:0-48960 GCA_003550325.1 Gigaspora rosea
ATGAGTATTTTTTACTGACTTATAACCGATATGCAACAAATTTTCTTAATTTAGCAGCCTATCGGCCTATTTTGATCCCCTATCAATCTGCATCATATCGGCCTGCAATCTTCATAGGCGATTTTTAGATGATATTAGGGTAATATTTTTGATTTCGACCAGTGTTAATAATGTTTTAAAAATGTTTTTATTAATATTACTAAAACAGTTTTAATATATATTATTTATATTATTATTATTAACTTATAACTAGTAATTATTATGTTTTTTAAAATATAATAAAAACATAATAGATATATAATCATAATATTTTTAATTTTTTTATAGTTTCAGTAAAGCAGTTGTCTCTTATTTATATCAATCTATTTGGAGTACTATTATATTCATGTTGATATAATATTAATGAGAATTTATATTAAAGTTGATATATAAAAGGAAATTTTAATATATAAAATTTATAAAAATTTGGTTTGTGGTTTAGGTTAATATTAACAAGGTCGATATTAATAAGGATCAACTGTACTATATAATACAAACTACTATAACAAACCAATGATTCTATATATTGTTTAGTTAGTAGTTAGGATAGTTGAATTTTAATAAAATTATATAAATTTATTTTATATTTATATAGTACTAGTATATAATCCATCACATTGCTTCAGAAATTTATTTTTATAAATTACTATATATTATTTGTTTACTATAATATTTAAAAGCTTGGTTTATTTGAATCTAAAATAGGCAAACCTAGCTTGGGTTTATTTAAATTTAAAATGAGCTCAAATAAACTCAGCTTGGTTTATTTAACCTGTGAAAGAGTGGGTTAGCATAGGTTAGATGCATTATTAATCTTTAATGTTTATAAAAAACTTGATAAATAATAGCAAGTAGGTTCCAATACAGTGTTGGGCTTTGGACCAAAAGTCCACAATACTAGACATATAAATTGGACTACTGGACTTATAGGTCCAGTGGACCAATTTATAAGTCCAGTTTTCAGTTCAATTTTATAAGCAAGCACAATACTGTTTCAATGAATATAACAAATATATATCAATATTATAGTTTTTTTTTATTATTTGGACTAATCCAAAAGGACATTCAAAATTATTTATACGGGGTAAACTAAATATGTTACATAAGTTAATAGTTTTTAAATTGTGTGTTCATTATTTAGACTAATGCAGAAGGGTATTTAAAATTATTTATACAGAATAAACTAAATATAACACATAAGATTTTAATATATTAGATAATAAAAAATATATATTAGATGGCTTTTATTTAGGTAAAAATAGAATTTCTCTTTTTTATATATATATATAATATAATTATATATATATATATATATATATATATATATATAATTTTTTAATTTTTAGATAATACAATCAACTTCAAAATAGAGCTATACAGTTTTCAAACAGAAATAAATAGTACTGAATGTTTTTTGGTCTACTTTTTTTTAAAAAATAATAGTCAATGCAAAGATAAAATATATACTACTATAATTTAAATATTTTTTATAAAATTGTATAAAAAAGGAATTAACTATACTTTATCCTTACAGATAAGAATTTTGCTCAAATAAATGCTGCTTATTTTACTTGGCCAAAATAAAATTTAGCTGTGCAAATAGCATATTAATAGAGCTATCATAGTACAATTAGCAAGCAACAAGGTTCAAAAACTGCTACTTTTATTTATTGTTACCATTCAGTAATTAATTTCTATTTGATTATATTACACAATCACTCAAATTTTGCTCTAAAGATAACAGTATAAAAAATTATTAAATTACACTTTCATCAAAATTCACTAATTCCTATCTACAATAGCTAATTTTTTACTAGTTAAATGATCTATGAAAATGTTATTCAAAAAATGTAAAAGATAATTTTTTGGTATTACTTTGGTGCTATTTATGGAGTGAATAGTATAATTAACAAAAGTAGCTATTGTAAACTCAGTCTGCATATGAGAATAAAATGTTAATAGTTTATAAAAGAGCTTTAGAAAGTTATAAAAAGAGACTTTACAAATTTTTTCAATCTTGCCTTGACTTGGTAATACATATATTAATAATAAAGATTGTTTATCAATTACAAATGCTTTAAGGGTAGAGGGTATGTAGATCATTTCTATTAATAAACTAGTTACTAAAAATTTTATATTTAATAATAAAGAAAATTTTTATTAAGTAACCATATTAAATTTTTAAATAAAATTGTAGAAGAGGTTTTTCTGATTCTAACAGTGGTTGAATCATTAAAATTGGGCTAGTAGAATCTAAAATATAGTTGTTTTTATTTTTGTGACCCTATTTTAATTATTGTTTACACATGATTTGATTGGCCAATTTGTGATCGCCCCCACAGAATAGACCCCACCCCGCAAAAGTTGATACTATAAAAACTTTATCAAATTTTATTCAAAATTAATAAAATTTTTATGATATGTGTAATTTTTTATTATGAACAATTTTTATTTAGTATATAAATACAATTTATATAGTAAAAAATTAACTTTTTATATAGCAACTTTTAAATTTGTAGTAAAAATATTTTTGGTTACTCATTTATTAATAGAAATGATCGGCATACCCTCTATCCTTAACAAATTAAAACTGAAATAAAAAAACCTGAATAGAGAAAAAAATTCAAATTTGAATAGTTAGTCTATGAAATTAGCAAAACATATATAATAGATATAAATTATTATAGTTGCAAGTATTCTTATTATTTAACAAGCAGATTTTATCAGCAAGCACCTAGTACAACAAAAAAAAGAGATTACTGTGAATTCTTCAATTGTATTAAAAAAATTATATAATGTTTTGCCTTATTAAATATGAACAAAATTTTTTTTTAGAACAAACTAAAATAATAACTATATATAATAAAATTAAAAATATTAAATATTCAAAATATAAATGTCAGCAGATGAAAATGATAAAATTTATAATGATCTTATAAATAAAACTACAAAAGCACCTATACTTCGCCAGAAACAGAAAGTAGCAAATAAAATTTTGTGAGCAATAAATATAAAAAAATTTTGATCCTATTTAAACAATAGTAGAAGAAATTGAAAATGATTAAAAAAAGATATGTTGTCTTTAACTTGAAAAGGGCATATGCATAACATACATTTTTTCTATATATTATTAAAACAGAAATATGGTTACATGCCTAATTTATTTTTTTTTAATATGTAATTTGTGTTTAATCTCATCTACTGTATATATTTTTTTTAAAAAAGATTTTATAACATTACTAAATTAAAAGAAATCTAATTTTTAAGAAAGATAGATATTCTTGAATCTAAAATAAAATATATACTCCCATTAATGAATGTTTTTTATACTTTATATATTATTTTGTCTAAGAATTTTAAAACTCTAGTCTTATATATATGTTAATATTTTTAGAATTGTTTCTAGTAACAATAATTAATTTTTTTAAATAAAATTTTGGTGTATTAACTTCCTTATACTCATATTTGCATTAGCTAAATATAAGTAAAGAAATATCTAAACTCTCTTGATCTTAATCCCAACTATCTTGTAGTATATATAAATAATCTGATATGTGGTATCGATTATGTCAATCAATCAATTATAGCTATGTAACATTGTGCTACAATAATTACATGCAAATGAAATTTGGTAGTGATCTAGAAGAAGGTTGATTGGTTTTTGATTAGAAATTAATATTGTTAGCTTAAATTGTTTTATATTTGTAAAAATATTTTGACATTTGATATTTAGTCTGTGAAATGTCTAAATATTGCTGAAATCCTAAATTATACTGAAATGTCAATGGGAATAGGTTTACTATCCAAACAAGCTCTAGTGTTTATACTCAAACGTAATATCTATAACAAAACCTCCAGTCTAGGACTGAACCTGTAGCAATCATTTTCACAATTTGTTGAATATATAAACTACTGACCTCTTGGTCCAAAGTTTCTAAACCATATCTGTCTAATACATGAAAATACAGATATAAGAAAAATATCTAATATACACCTATTTGCTAAAAAAGAATTAGGAAATCATTCTGCAGCATCTGATTTAGGTCCTTGCACTGCTATTGCAGCTATGAAACCTATCCACTAATAAGATTTACTGCAGCTACTAAGCCTAACTATTTACTAATAAAGGTTTGTATTGTGCTATAAAGCCTAATTATCTATTAATAAGGTCCTTGTGCTACTACCACAACTGTGAAGCCTAACTATCTACTAATAAGATCCTTGCACTGCTACTGCAGCTGCAGAGACTAATTATCCAACAATTAGGTCTTTGTATTACAATCACAGAACCTAACTATTCACTAATAAGGTTCTTGCATTGTCATGCAGCCATGGAGACTAACTAGCTACTAATAAGGTTCTGGTAGCCGTGAAGCCTAACTATCCACTATTAAGGTCCTTGTAATTTTACTGCAGTCACAGAGCCTAACTATTTACCAATAGGAATCTTGCACTACTACTATAGCTGCATTTAAATAGACAGGAGATAAAGCTGGCCTTTACTAAGACGAGTGATAGATAAATTACTCTATTTTAAACAAAAAATTCTTATAAACTTCATTTTTAATGCCTATATGCCCATAGCATCCTATTCATACCCAATATAATCTGCAATAAACTCCGCTAATCTTGCAATAATAACTGCATTGTTACTTTGTTAACAAGCTTATCTAATTGTCTAAATAGTTGACTAAATTAATTATTTCAACTAACAATATTATTAGAGATAAGCCAGTCAGGTCCTACTAGTTATAACTGTAACTGATATTAACTAGTTAGAAGTTAATAGCCTAGTCAAAATTAAGACTGATGAAGATTTTTATTTTCTTATTGGCAGATCTGCATTATCTGATAAGGCCAGACCAATTCAATTTTTTGTTTAACATAATCCCTCTATGTTTTGAAATTTTATATAAAATAAATACATCATATTAGCCAATCAGATTGCAGCATTTGCTCTTTATGATATTAAATTTTTTTGTAGCCAATAGAATTACCATATTTTTTATTAATTTGTATATTTTTAAACCTCTCTTCCTTTATAAGGTATTTTATTTTATGTCAAATAGAAAATTAAATTGGAGTGGTCTAAATAGAAAAATCCATCATTTATTATTCTGGTAAAATTTGAATTTCTTTTAACCAGAACTAGAACAAACAATTTTAAATCTGGTCAAATGATCTGCAATTTTAACAAAAATAATAGATAATAAACATTAATTACATTAATTACTGCAATAAAAAAATCCATGTTTTGTATATTTATTATTTTTCTAAAAGATTTTTTCAAAGATAATTTAATATTTCTAGACGATGTTGTTGCACTATAATATCAGGTGTAATTTAAATCAAAACAACCAAAGTTTATTTTATGCTATGATGTGGACAAAAAAAAGGTTATAGCAAAAATTTTTTTTGTTAAAGCACAAATGGTAGTTTCATAGGCGAAAGTTAAGTTATGAGCAATTTTTGAAAAATAAATAAAATAGTCATTGTTTTATAATATAATAACTAAAATCACTTATATTAATCATAACCAATTTCTTTTTTTGTGATTTGCAAAATTTACAAAATTTTGCAAACTGCAATAATTAAAATCCATTCAGTAAAGAAAAATTGCAATTTAATCAATTTTCTTTTAATAAACTGCATAAAGCCCTGCTTGGTATTACCGATTTGTTAAATATCGAATGCATATTGATATGTAATCTATTATGTAAAATTGCAAATAATTGACTAATTGGCAATTAATCATTAATAATTCTGGTCAGGTTTGCAGATTATTGGGCCAAATCTATACAAAACAACTTTAAATATGGTCAAATAATCTGCAAGTTTGACCAGAATTATGAACAATAGTTTTATTGATCATGCAATACAAATTGCTGAATTTTTTTTTCTTTCAGCAGTCTATGCAGTGCTCCATTCCTTCTTGTCACTTATTTAGATATTTGATTGAATAACTGTTTAAATAATTTATTAGCTATAACTGATTATTTAACTGTATAACCAATTGCAGACAACCAGCTATGAGTAATTAACCGATAATGACTGACCAATAACCAATGTGACTGACTAATCCATCTCTAGACTGTACCTATTCCTATTTGTGACTAATGCTGAAATTTGGAGTCTCTCTGTTTGAAAATATAAAATTCACATGTACTCTTTAAATATCAAATTTACCTTTAAACCCTACTCAACTCTAAAAAAAAAAAATGACAAATCCCAAAAACTTTTAAATTTTTTATCAAAATAGTTACAAATTTTACATCAGCCAATGCAATTATTTTAAAAATTGATAATTTCAAACTAAAAATAACATACTTTTGTTAGATACTTGTACTAAAAATAGAAATATATTAACTATAATGCATCATAATCAAAAGTTAAAAAAAAAATTCTAAATTATCAAATAAAGTTTAGGTGTCCACCTTTGAAACTATTAGATCAAGTCCAGGTAAGGGTTTATTATTGCCAAAATGTCTCTTTTTAAATGTATACCCTTCAACTTCCTTAAACGCAAAATTTCTAATTAATGTTGCTAAAATAACTTTAAGTTCCATAAGTGCGAATTTCATTCCCATACAATTTTTTGGACCATTTATAAAAGGTAAATATATGAAATTTGTTATTTTAGATTTCATTTCTGGATCAAGCCATCTTGATGGCTCAAATTTACTTGCATTTTTACCCCATAATGAGGAATCATGATGAACTCCATAAATTGAGATAGTAAGTAAACTTCCCTATCAGTTTAATAAAATGAAGTGTTGTCACTATTTATTATTTGATAAATTTGAATTTGTCATTTAAAAAATACCTTTGGAATAAAGTATCCATTCATCGTTTCATCTTTTGTTGTTCTACGGGGGATTGATGGTACTTTAAATTCATAGATGCATTAACGTTAAATGATACAATGGAGACAAAAGCAATACTGATTTATATATTATTTACCTGGTGGAATAACTCTCAATGCTTCTTTAATAACACTGTCTAAATATTTCAAGCATTCAATCTCATCAAAAGTTGGTTGATAACTGCGATCGGGAAATGCTTCTATCAATTCTTCACGAAGACGATTTTGAATATCTGGATGTTTTGCAAGTAAGTACAATGCCCACGTTGATGCTGTACTTGTTGTCTCGTGCCCAGCAATGAGAAACGACATAACCTAAAATTTATAAACACACATATATATATATTTACTCTTCAATTCGTCCATTTGTAATATTTATTTGTAATATTTATTTTGTTTATTTTAGGCCACGTAAAGTTGATTTTTCGTTTTGCATTACCCGAAGACCCATTTTTTCAATTTTCCAAAAATTTTTTTTTTTAGATCCCAATTGTACCAATTCAATTATTCGATTTTTGGTATTCTCGTCCGATGTCACCCGATGGAGATCTAAATTCCCGTAATTGTCCGATAAGACTGACGGAAAAAATCTGACTGCTGACCCAGTTTTTTGATTCCTTGTTGTGCAAAATGAAAAATCAACTTTGTGTATCCCTTAGATGCATAAATTAAAAAAAAAAAATCCGACCGACCGACCCAAGTTTTCAGATTACATGTAATGCAAAACGAAAAATCAACTTTGCGTGGCATTATAATTCTCACCTGGCTTTTCAATTCTTCATGCGTTAAATTTTCTCCTTCGGGTAATTCATCATTTATTCTCACTAAAATTGACAACAAATCTTGTCCGCCTTGAATCAATTTATTTTTTCGTTCAAATACTATTTTATTTGAACATGCTTTAATCACTTTAAGGGATTTTTGAAATCTGATATTACGGCCAAATGGAAGTTTTGAGATAAAAGGAAAGAAAATTGTTGCAATAATGAGCATAAAATATGAAGGCGTTTGCTTTTCACTAGTGATCGTTTCATATGCACGTGCAAGTTCTGATTCAGTGGTAGTAGAATTGAATTCATATCCAAATCCTATTTTAATAAAAATTAATTAATTAATTAATAATTTAATTAATTAATTATTTAATTAATTATTTAATTAATTAATTAGTTTGTTTATTATATGTATATTGATATGAATTATTGCAAAGTTTATTAATTAACTTTAATATTTACCAACTAGGCCAATTATGTCCAAAGCTATCTTTGGAAGCATTGTTGTAACCGTTATTGTTCCTTCATTCTTATCTCCAATTTGATTCATCCAATTGTCTTTCAATTTATTAACAATTTTGACTACTGTCGGAAACACTCCCTTTAATAAATGTCAAAGTATTATAACTACAATTTAAAATTTTGTTTTACATAATATTCGAAAACAAAATATTTACCTTTATATGAGTAAAGGAAAATGCTGGATTCATTATTTTTCTCTGACGCTTATGAACATTGCCTTCAACAACAAATATGCTTTTCCCAAGCATATCTCGCGCTTCAGGTCTATCTGCTATTGCTCTTACATAGTCATATGTGTTATTCACCAGTATATGTTGTATAAGCTTGTGGTCAGTTATTACAACTTCAGGGCTGTTAAAAAACGAACGAAATAGAACGACATCTCCATATTGTTCCTTTAAGCGAGCAAGATATATATCAGGCTGAAAAAAAAATAATAATCATTAGATAGTGATCATATAAAACAATTAATAAAATCAAAATTATTTACATCGCTTTTAAAAAATGATATCAAATTTCCAAAAAAGAGGCGTTCCACAGGTGGACCTGGGATTCTACATAATGGTGATATATATAATGGGTAGATATAATACTTATAGAAGAAGTATCCTATGAACGCAGCAATAATATAAGATATATAATTTTTAAAATTTGTCAAAAAGTATAGCATTTTGGTGTATATATTTTTCTTTAGAATTAACTTGAATGAATCTTCTTTCAAACGTTATGAAATTTTAAATAGTTTAAGTGTTCAATATACGTCCGGAAGTTCGGATCCCAAAAAAATTAGGACGAAGCCCTTTTAAGAAATAATATTAATTTTATGCACGCACAAATTACGTAAACTTAGATGTCGGATGCAAATTTTTGAATTCGTATAATTATTTTCAAAAGAAAGAAAATTCATTCGGATATGATAATGGTAATAATTATTGTATTTGCATACTCAAACCTTATTAGTATGTACGTACTAATTTAATCAAGTCTTGCATAAGTGAATTCTTTTTACCAAATGATTTGATAATATTTTGTTGCGGGATTACGTAATCATTGTGGAAATACCATTACAAGTAATGTAATACACTAGATTGCTGCGCGCATTATAACGCAAAACCAAGAACGAAAATATCTAAACAGAAACAGTTAATTATCCGACGCTCACTATGATTAGACTGTAAATACTATTTATTTATCGCAACGGTGGGAATAAGAAGTAAATCTTTGGTATTTGAGGAACCTCCGGTCTCTTTTATAGCCAGAGATCTACAGGGATGTTTCCTCTTAGTGTCTCATAGTGAAAATAAATGTGTTATTGGATGTTTTGTATTCAATAACGTACATATGTGCGTACGTACGTCGATTAACATGCCATTCCACCCGTAATACAGACGAGGCCTACAGTAATGTAATAAACTACTGATAATAATCGTTGGGAATGATGTATATAAAGTAGGTAGACTTTCTTGTGATTGGTTGATCACATAAATTGAATATCACACTGAACATTGTGATTGGTCACTTGCAGATCATGTGCAAACTGGCCAATCAAAATTTTTATTTATTATAAGAGAATTACTATTTGTACACTCGTGTGTACACTCGGGATATTGTTATTTTTCAAAATTTCATTATGAAACTACCTTTTGGCTTCAACAAAAAAAAATTCCTTGCAAAATTTTGGTATAAACGATGCCTCGCCCCAATCCCAAACCTCACTCTTACCCTAATTATATGCAAGGGGTTTAATTCTTTCGTTAATTGGCATGTTTGATTTACAAATTAATACCCGTGTGTAAACACGTGTAAATTTAGAAATTTTCTTATTATAAATGGATTTTACATATACACTATATAATTAAAAAAATCTTGAATTCATAATATACGATAACTTAATAGTTAGCTTTAGGAATACAGTAGAATAAAACAATTTGATTTAGATGAAAAAAAATTATAAATTGTAATAAATGAATTATCTTCGTCAAACATCAAGCGATAAATTCATACTACATAATAAAGCTATTTTAAATATAAACCACGAATATTTTGCTACTTTTAAAAAATGTATATAAGCTTTTTAGCGCATCCTTAAATAATATTAAAAACCTCAAATTTAGGCCTATTTATTTCAAGATCCCGAAATATAAAACTACTTACTAAATATTTCTTCATAATTAAATAAAGCTTCGAGTGTTGCTACCTATTTTAATTTAATATTATTGTAAGGTTACTATTACTTTAAAGTTTTTCTCAAACAAGTTAATTACGTATTTGAGAGCTAATTAGAAGCTTCAACGTATATATATATTATAGGGTGAATCCCAGAGATACACAAGATACTTAGAAATAATATAAACGGAAATTATATCTATAAAAAAAATTTACTATGTCAGGTTAAACTACATAAATATAATTGTATAAAATTGACTAATCATGAGAAAGTCTTCCTATCTATCTATACCACCTAATTCTGAGTTTGTCCGTTTAAACGTTTTTGATTGGCTGCAACCGATTTTGGAAACTTCTAAACAGAAATTTTGGAATTTTGGAAACTTCTAATCGGGTCTGTGCGCTTTAACGTTTTTTGATTGGTCGTACCCGAAAAATGTGACCTAACGTGGGAAACTAACATAAATACGTAAGACAGTAAGATGATTATGACGATTATCACGGCGAGTACTTATTATAGCTTTTGAGTAATTAATATATCATTTTTTATAATTATATAATCTTTACCATCTAATTGTAAGTTTGTACATTTTAACGTTTTTGATTAGCTCAATCGAGAACTGTGGGAGTTTTGGGTCTGTGCGCTTCAACGTTTTTGATTGGTTGTTAACCGAGTGCATGATTAAACGGCGTGTGAAGTATTTCTTTCTATTATACTTCAATTCTGGGTCTGTTAGCATTAACAATTTCGATTGGTCGTAAACGAAAAATGTGGTAAGATTGACAAAAATTACATAATTCCAGTGATCATCATTTCCGTTATCATTGCGGCATTTGCATATTGTCGTTGTTAATTGTCTATATAATTATTCGATTGTGACATAATTCTGTTAACTTCCCACGTTCATGTCACGTTTTTCGGATATGACTAATCAAAAATTTTAAGTAAACAGACTCAGGTTTAAATATAAAGAAAAGAAAATGTTAGAGCGAACGAATCCTGGATTGAAATATAACAGTAATAAAAAATGTGTTAATAAACACATCCTGTATGTTACCGGAATTACGAGTTTATTTTATTTTTTTTTCTCTCGCTCTATTCTCCTATTTTGGGTGTGTTTGTTTTTTTCTGGGCCTGTTCGCTTTAACACTTTTGATTGATCGTAACCGAAAAATGTGACCTGAACGTGGGAAAATTATTAAAAAATTACATAATTCCCGTGATCATTACGGCATTTCCGATCATTTTGCATTATTGTCGTTGTGATCATGGGATGATTTAATTAATAATCTATATATAGATTGTGACATAATTCTGTTAAACTTCGCACATTTTTCGGATAAAAATTTTAAGCAAACAGACCCATGTTTGAAATATAGGGAACAAAAAATGTTGGAGCGAACGTATCCAAAATTGAAGTCTAGAGGAAAATAACAGTAATATATATCTTCTATCTGCTCGCTTTAACATCTTTGATTGGTTGTCTTCTTTATACTTCAATTCTATTCGCTTTAATACTTTTGATTGGTCGTATCTGAAAAAATGTGACTTGAACGTGGGAAACTAACAGAATACGTAGAGAATTATGACGATTACATATCACGGGAATGATTCGAATGTTATAATAATTACTTGATCGTGATCATTGCGGCATTTCGATCATTTGCAGTATTAATTGATCGAAATGCCGCAGGAATGATGTAATAATTACAATAATTACTAGATCGATATGACCGTCTAATATATAATATAATCTTAATATATATATATATATATTATTTATATATATATATTATTTAATTTTGAGTTCGTGCGTTTAATATTTTTTGATTGTCGTATCTAGAAAACGTGAACTGTGTGTGGGAAAACTTCTATATTAAACATATTTTGTAATTGATACGATCATTGCTTCATGATATGTTGCAATTTTTAATAAATTCAGCAATTGATTAATCAGCGTTTATAGTACTAACTTTACAAAGTTAGTGATCATCTCGACTTAATGAAATTGTAATTATTACGACTTCGTATGTAAAATGATCATAATAATCAATGCATGAAAATTAAAGCGTGAGAATCAAGAATACGGAAATAACCTGTTATTCTTAATCACGTCTTCAGTTGTCATCTAAGGTTTTTTTTAAAAATTAACTTTCGTTCGTTATGCACACTTTGTAGATATTAAAAAGATAAAAGCATAATAGTTCCAACGCAAACTAAACCTTAACCAGAATTCTTTACGAAAGAAATAAAAACATAAGCCATGCAAAGTTGATTTTTTGTTTCGCATTACATGGAATCTAAAAACTTAGGTCGATCATTTGGTTTTTTTTTTCTTTGTCTTTTTAATTTACTATAAATTAATAGTCATGTTCACGTCTACTAAGATTATGCAAGTTTAATTTTATTGTGCATAGCAAAGCAGTCATATTTTTTCCATCATTCTTTTCGAACAATTAAAGTCTAAATCGTCTACATCAGATAACATCAGATGAGTAGCAGAAAAAAAAATAAATGTTAAAAAATCGAACAATTGACACAATCATAATAAAATCCACTTTTCAATGCAAACCCAACTTTAAATGTATATTATGCATCAAATAGGTTTGTAACAATTTTTTCTTTACCATAATTCTAAGGCACCCAAAGTTGATTTTCGTTTTACATTACTCACTGACCCATTTTTCAAATTTTCAATTTTTTTTTTTTTTTATATTCAATTTTAGCCAATTTTAGATCTGAATCGTACCAGTTGTTGATTTTTGACATTTGCTGTTTTCCGCTATTCACATCTGATGTCACCTGATGGAGACATTAATTTCCTGTAATTGTCTGATAGATTGATGGAAAAATATCTAATCCAATTGTTTAATTCTTTGCTATGCAAAATGAAAAAATTAACCTTGATAATTTTTGTAGACATGAAAACTTAGGTTGGTTGAACAGATTTTTTTTTTTAATTTACTGTAAATTATTCATGTCTACTAAGACTATGCAAGATTAATTTTTCATTTTGCATAGCAAAGAATCAATAAATTAAGTCAATAGTTATATTTATTCCATCAGTTCTAATGATACCAGATGAGAATAGCAGAAAAAAAAATGTCAAAAATTGAACAATTGACATAATTGAGATCTAAAAAAAGAAAAATCGACTTTTCAATGCAAATCCAACTTAAATGTATATTATACATCGAACAGGTTTGTAACAAAATTTTTTTACCATAATTCTAAGGCCAGCCAAAGTTGATTTTTCATTTTTTATTACCCGCTGACTCATTTTTTTCAATTTTTTAATTTTTCTTCTTTTAGATTCCAATTGTGCCAATTCAATTTTTGACATTTTTTTTGATATTCTCTTTTGATATTACCTTATGGAAGCCTAATTCCTGTAATTGTCCAATAGGATTAAGGATAGGATAAAATATCTATTGCTGGATTAAGCAATAGCCTAAAGCTACTCCAAATCTTGCTCAATACAAGCACTTTCTCTGTATTGTCACAAATACACAATCTTTGCTATACACTTGAATGTAAGTGTTTTTATAATGTATTTTTATTTAACATTTTTACTCAGAGCCTAAACTAACATTTTGTTCTAACATGTTGGTCAGTTTGTTTTTTTTTATTTTTAATTCACTGTAAATTAATATAATAATGTTCACATCTACTAAGTTATGCAAGGCTATTTTTTTTTTTTTTTTGCATAATGAATCAAAATTGGGTTAATCATATTTTCCACCAATTATATCAAACAATTACATCAAATTAAAGCCTCTATATAGTGATACTTAATAAGAATAGCAGAAAAATAAATGTCAAAAATTGAACAATTGGCAGAATTGAGATATCAAAAATCAAACAATTGGCAGAAATGGGATCTGAAAAACAAAAACAATCAACTTTGCATGACATGAAAATATAGACTATTGTATTGCAGACTAAATCATAACCACACTATAGTTTTCAAAACAGCAGATAAGTATTAGGCCATGCAAAGTTAGTTTTTCACTTTGTGTAATATAGTGTTACAAATTTTCAGTTGGCAGGTCAAATTTTTTTTTAGTTTACATAACATGGAATTAAAAAATTTTGGATTATTTTTCAGATTTATTGGGTAGTTACGAATTAAATAGCAAAAATAGAATAATTGGCACAATTGAAATTTTTTAAAAAAAAATTTTTTAAAAAAATTGGGTCAACAGGTTATGAAAATAAAAAATTAACTTTGCGCAACCTTATAGAATTTTACATACCCAGAGTAGGTAAGCTTTATATAAAATTTTTATTGTAACCAATGATAAAAATCAAGATGATTTCAGTACATACCAGCCAACTTTAACTATATTACAGTGTTTTTATAGTAATATTAAAATCACAATACTCCTATTATAAACATAACAATATACTATAACACCAGAATAGCAAGTGCAGCAACAGAATTTTCGCCAACCCATAGTAGAAATCACAATAGAAATTATGATACAAACTAATTTAACCATGTGCTTTAGTCATTAGAATGGTAAGTTTTGTAATAGAATTTTTAGTATATTATCTGTTATTGATATTACAATAATTTCAAATAAAACTAATTTAATCTAAACATATTGTTGTCTCTGGGAATAATAGATAAGTTTCGTAACTGAAATTTTTATGATAGAAATTATAATAATTCTACTGCAATCTAACTCTACCTCATTCATTTACTGTGGTAGTTAGAGTAACAAATGATTTACAACAAAATTTAATATACTGTAAATGATTAAATGATTAAATCATATCAATTTTAATAAATCTTATTATTGTAAATACCATATTTGCGACTTAGTTTATAAATAAATATTTTACATAATTGTGTTAGAAAACCATAACATTAATTTTAACTAATGTAGTCTTAATCACAGAATTTTTTGTAATAGTTAATAGTTAAAAATGTTGAATAAGATAGGTGGCGCAAATGCGCCACCTATCGCACTAGTATAGATTATGCTGAAATTCACGTAATCACATGATCTTTGTACAAGGACACGTATAATTATTTCGATTTAGAGCAAAAATTTTGATAAATTTGATTTGCACAAAAAATTTTAATAAATTTCAAGCCTTATATCATTCCATGTGACTTTTGAAATTTTGGCTACAGTTGTTAGGCAGAGCCTAGAGGTTTCGCCATTGGCGAAAGGCAAAATCTAGTTTCGACTTTCACCAAAAAAATTTTTAAAAGACGAAATGGTAAAACTGGCATAAGGTGTTGAAACCGGCGAAAGGTGGCGAAATTGGCGAAAGGTGGTGAATTTGGCGAAAGGTGGCAAAACTATCAAAAGGTAATAAAACTAAAGAAGAGTTATAAAGTGGCAAAAGGCAATGAAGCTACCATGTGGTAGATCCCTCTATGAGATCTACATTGTAAGCTCAAATTTGATTTATATCTGGGTTAGAGTAATTTACTTATTACGTAAAAGTCAAACCATTCTATGCAACAACTTAAGTTGTAAATATATATTTAGTAAATTGTCACATATTGTGATTTAACTTTTACGTAATAATTACCTTGCTCATCTCTAATCCGGGTACAATCTATTTACTTATTTGCGCGGGTAATACAAACCAAAAAATAAACTAAGTGCATTAGATAGAGCCTTAACTAGAGGCTATAGGGTTAGATTGATATATGAAATTTCAATCCCGTCATTTTTAATTAGTGCATGAAGATCGAATTAAACATTAATTTTTACATATTTTCGATATTTCTTCTTTTACACGTATTTGGATTTTTGTCAGACTGATCCGAAATAGTCAAAATTTGCACTCTTCGATTGGCTATTTTTCTCCAGGAGTTTGTATTACCCACGCAAATAAGTGGATGTTGGTACAATCATATCAAAGTTTAATGAATAGTATCCCTATACCTTGAAAAATACCCGGTACTGTCATTCTCTTCACTGTTTTTTTACAAACTGCCTAAATATAATATACTAACTAACGCATGCAAGAAGATCTAATTTCAGGGGTTAATTTTGATTAGTGTGCCTAAATTGGGGGTCAGTTAAAGCGGAGCGAGTTTTGATTGTCTAGTCATGTGCTATGTAGACAATCAATGAACAACCTGATAAACAAATCGACCACGTGCATAAAATTAGCCAATAATAAACTTCAATTTTTTTATTTTAAAAAAATAACAATTTAACATTTGCAAACAAAGATAACATTGCCTCGCGGTTTTACTTTTACTGAATTTTTCAAGAAGATACTATTTTTTTAGTATAACCTTCGAATCTCTATATACATATCCTTTTTTTTTTTTGTTAACATTCAAATCTATCTATATATACCCTATTTTTTTCCTAATCAATATTAAAAATCAGGCATAGGAAACCTTTCAGCCTGGAAATAAATGCCTCCGCTTCGTTGGCTCTGCCTCTTTCTTTAACACTCCAATATTTTTCTCGCAGTTTTTTGGTTAGTTCATTCATGGTAAGCCGTCTCTTTTCTGATTTTTTTTCCTCTTTGGTTTGCTCTGATACTCCTATATTTACTAACTCCCGACCTTCATACACTTCATAACCACTTTTCTCGAAAATTCCTTGAAACATTCTCTAGGATTCGACGGTCAACAATCGGTGAGAACCATAGCTATGCTCGTGAAATATATGTTTGCATGGCAACATATAATTATTACGGAACAAGTAGCCACAATTAAGAGAAGTAAGTCCCGGGGCACCTTTACCTTCCGCCAATCTTTCCATTACTGCACTTGCTTCTTTTACAATCATTAATTGTATGGGATAGGGGAACTTGTGGATTTCTTTAATGATCTCGTTTTCGATACCATAGACTGACACTTTTTTTGTACGAAAATTAAAAGCAGCACTCTCAGCGTCGATTTGCTTCTTACGATTAAGAGCAACGATTTTGTACGATGCACTGACCAGCCCGTGCAAGTGAGATGTCATGGCCTTTAGCTCACTATGAAAAGACTCCAATTCATTAGTAGAAGTTACTTGGAGCAGAAGAGAAGAATGATTTTGTGCCCATTAGTGAGTGTTATTCGAATAATTTTGTCTAACATAATTGCTAATAGCAGGGACTGGGCAATTGTTAATAATATTTTGAACAAATTGCTCACAACCCGTTCTTGTTTTTTTATACATAGCTTCTATCATAGTTTTTCGGGCCTTATCTTCATAAATTTTTGAAATCCATGTGCGCATTAAATGGACGGTGCAAAATAAAACTTCACACGTTTGTTTTCCAGCACCAATACCGGGGAAAGCTATTTTTATACCATTGGCTTCAGTACTACTTTGGTCGATTAAGATATACCGGGGGGCCCAACTGCGACATTTACTTTGAATTAACTACAGTGCCCTCACAATAGTTATACTATCCTCGGTAGACACAAAAAAATGTGAGCCGCTTTTCCAGCATCCATGGTTGTCTTGAACATACAAGATGAAAAGCTTCCAATCATGTTTGTTTGTCTTGTGTGTCGAGTCCATCAATGTAAGCCAACCGTGGTGTTGAAGTTTCTCTACGTGTCGAGAATTCATAAAAATTATACCTTCTGTACGTTTTACTTTATTTGCAGATTGCTAAGAAACGAAATAATGTTCTGCATGATATTCCTCGCTTTTTAAGTATGACAAGGTCTCAGATATATTGCTTCCTAGACTTGAACTACCTATTAAATGTACATTCATAGGCCCTGAAGTTTATATTTTATATTCACCACCTCCCTACGTCTTAGATATTCAACGCTATCGTTTAACCCTAACTCATTTGTTGCAAACTCTTTAACTGCGCTAGTAATTGCTACAGGCGCGTAATTTTTGACTGCTTTATTTGCGACCAAGGTACGAATAGTACTTGAGCGTTTATTCATATCACTTTCACTTAATGTATATGTGTGGTCCAGAGAATTTTTGAACCGTTCAATTCGAACCATTCTGGACAATACAGACCATATTACTTTAATTTTGGCTTCACAAATACCAGTCGGTCGAATGTTGGTTTTTCTTCTTCTGTCGTCTGGTATGCCTTTCTGTCGCGTACTGGAATTTCGATGTTTCATGAAACGACATGCATAAATTTTCCAGGAATCACCGTTTTGAAGTTTGTTTGCACTAAATTGTGTCCATATATTTGTGACCAAAGGCCACAAATTATTATCGAACTCTTCATCTGGCACTTCAAAGGTTCGTCCACATTAAAGAAACATGCCCG
Organism: Gigaspora rosea; assembly: GCA_003550325.1. Classification (NCBI taxonomy): domain Eukaryota; kingdom Fungi; phylum Glomeromycota; class Glomeromycetes; order Diversisporales; family Gigasporaceae; genus Gigaspora; species Gigaspora rosea. The sequence continues at coordinate 18,584 of QKWP01001120.1, forward strand.
TACATTGTTCACTTCATTCTCTTTGTCCATAATCTTCACAAAATAGTATGCGAAAAAAAAAATCTATATATATGAAATATATATATAAAAAAAAAAAAACTTCAAAGAAACTTTCTTGCTTTCTGCTTTCTCTTAAAAAAAATTTTTTTAAAGAAAGTAAAATTTTTTAAAGAAAAAAAACTTTCTCCTTTTCTTTTTTTTTTGTCTAACTTTTCGCCTAACTTCTCGCCTTACTGTTCTATTTTCTTTCGTCTAACTTCTTACTCCTCTTCTTTTTTTTTTTAAAAAAAGAAATTATGTTTTTAAAGTTCTTTGTTTACCGGTACAGTATTTATTTTTTCTACTATATTCTTTTCATCCACGTCTCTTATTTTTTGATAAAAAAAATTTAAGATGATCAGATCTAATCACTGATCTAATCAATTTTTATTTTTATAGATCACGCTTATCACGCTTATGCACGTGATCGAGGTTGATTTGCGAGAAAGTGTTGAAGAAAGAGGTGGAGCCAACGAAGCGGAGGCATTTATTTCCAGGCTGAAAGGTTCCCTATGCCCGATTTTTAATATTGATTAGAAAAAAAAAATAGGGCATATATAGATGGATTTGAATGTTAACAAAAAAAAAGGATATGTATATAGAGATTCGAAGGTTATACTAAAAAAATAGTATCTTCTTGAAAAATTCAGTAAAAGTAAAACCGCGAGGCAATGTTATCTTTGTTTGCCAATGTTAAATCGTTATATTTTTAAAATAAAAAAATTGAAGTTTATTATTGGCTAATTTTATGCACGTGGTCGATTTGTTTATCGGGTTGTTCATTGATTGTCTACACGGCACATGACTTGTAGACAATCAAAACTCGCTCCGCTTTAACCGACCCCCTAAATTGGTAATTTCAAGCAAATGACAACTTCAAGCGAATATCAAATATTAACTTCAAGTACGATATATATAAATTAAATAATAAATATTCATGAAATTTACTATCTAATAAACTATTTATGTTAACAATACTAAAGCTTTTATATAATTTAGATCCAATGCTAATAATTTGTTTGTTATGCAATTAGTTTCTTCACAACATATTTGTAATTCTACCTTTTATTTTTAACAATCTGAATTTACTATATTCAATCTATTAAAAGTTAATAATATAACAATTATTTCCCCAACAATTAAAGTTTAAGATTTACCGGTAGGTTAATCTATCAAGAAATAATTGGTAGTAATAATATTGCTACTTACTATGTATGATATTTAAAGTTTTTAACAACAAAACGGTAAAAAAAATCTTAACAACTTATAAAAAATTTTGTTTAAATAATTGAATAAAAAAATCTTTATTTAAATAATTGAATAAATAATTGAATAAAACAATCTTATTTAAATAATTGAATAAAAAATCTTATTTAAATAATTGAATTAAATAACTGAATAAAAAATCTTATTTAAATAATTGAATAAAAAAATCTTAAAGTTTTTTTATATAAACGTCATATGCAGTGCTTAATAACCATGCACAAATAAATTCATTTACGAATTTTTAGCTTATGTTGTTTCTTTATACAGTAAAAGCCACATGTGTGCTTAATAACTATATGCAAATATTTTTATTCACCAACATGGCTTAGGTACAGTACGTACACATTTCTTTATGTAAGTTATACTGTATGCTGTTTTTAATAGCCATATTTTATTCATGGCTTCTTTGTAACATGCTGTGCTTAAAGCCACATGCAAATATCTCCTTCTCCAATATGGTTCAAATACATTTCTTTATATGAGCCACATATTGAGCGTTATTGATAAATTTATCATGGTTTGCCTTTTGATCAAATCTGTAGATCGCAGATGTCCTAATTTCTCCCCCAAGTTCTCCAATTGGATAGCACCACCACAAGGTCCACCAAAAAAAAAAAAAATCAAATTAACACATTTCAAAATTTATCGTTATATTTTACAGTTACAATGAGAAGCAAATTTGCATCGAATTAAAAAATGTGCTTAAATATTTACATACTAGTTGCTTAAGTAAAATTTTTCTTTATTCATTAAGCATACAAACGTTACAATGTAATTCAAAATAAATAAATAAATAATATAAATATTTATCGTTATATGGCGTTGGTTGCTCAAGTAAAACTTTCTACTAACGAAATTTCGAAGTACAGCTAAATATAATCAACTTTAAAGGCTTAATATAATGAACATCAGTTCTATATAAAAGTTGACGGTCAACCTTTTATATAGACTGATGTTCATTATATTAAGCCTTTAAAGTTGATTATATTTAGCTGTACTTCGAAATTTCGTTAGTAGAAAGTTTTACTTGAGCAACCAACATCACATAACGATAAATATTTATATTTTTTATTTATTTATTTATTTTGAATTACATTGTAACGTTTGTATGTTTGATGAATAAAGAAAATTTTACTTAAGCAACTAGTATGTAAATATTTAAGCACATTTTTTAATTCTATGAAAATTTTGACTATAAAACCGAAAAAATGCTTATAACGATAAATTTTGAAATGTGTTAATGATTTTTTTTTTTTTTTTTTTTTTTTTTTTTTTTTGGTGGGCCTTGTGGTGGTACTATCCAATTGGAGAACATGGGGGGAGAAATTAGGACACCTGCAATCTACAGATTTGATCAAAAGGCAAACCGTGATAAATTTATTTATAACGCTCAGTATGTGGCTCATATAAAGAAATGTATCTGAGCCATGCTGGAGAATGAAATTTTGCATGTGGCTTTACAATTACTTGAACAATCACTTGATTGTTATCCGATTGCACAATTATAAGATGGTTTTTTAACAAATTTTATGAAAATAAGCACTTTACAATCTTTTACAATCACGCAATCGGACAACAATCAGGTGATTGCTGCGATCTACAAATTTGACAAACCACGATAAACTTTGCTGAGAGCTTTACCTTCACTAGGAGTTTCAGCTGGGGTTTCGCCTTTCCCTAGAGGTTTCGCCTTTCGCCAGGGGCTTCGCCTTTCACCAGGGTCTCACCTTTCGCCAGGGTTTCGCCTTTCGCCAGAGTTTCGCCACTTTCGTCTTTCACCAGGTTTAGGTTTCGCCTTTTGCCATTTGCACAAAACAGTTTCGTCTAACAACTGTAATTTTGGCCAAAATTCTTGATTTGATAGCATTGCCCTCGTATTTTTTTTAGTCAATCATACCATTACTACATGATTTTTGATGATTTTTTACCAAATTGATTAAAATTTTGAAAAATTTTGACCAAATTGAACAAAATTTCAATTTCTCCCAAAAAAAAATTTTTTTCTAAACTTTCGAATCCTTAAATGTGATTGGCTATTGTAAAATTTTTAATTGTTTTTTTTTAAACCTTCTAGTGAAGGTTTCTCAAGAACTACATGATCAAATTTATTAAATTTATGTAATTTTTTTATATTAGTTCTATATTTTTATATTAGTTTAATGAGTTTGGTTTACCGTCATTGAGAAATTATATGTTTAAGTGAGAAAATAAGCTAAAATCGTGAAAAAATTTCTTTTTTAAACCTTTAGATGAAGATTTCTCAACAACTACCTGTACAAATTTGATGAGTTTTTTATGTTAATTTTATAAATCTATAGAATTAAAGTAAAAAATTTTTTATCGAATTTAAATAATTCGACACTAACCAAATTCGATCGAAATTTTAATTCTATATCTATAGAATTTAATTAAAAAATTTTTATTGAATTTAGTTAGATAAGTGTCGAGTAAGCTTCACTCAGAGTTTCAGTACCTATTAAAGAAAGCTATAGCCAAATTTTGGTTTGCATTTTAACAAGCATTTCTAAATGCCCGCCTGTATAAATTTGACAATTTTTTGTTATTTTAATTCTGTAATTCTATAGAATTAATATTAAAATTTTTTTATCGAATTTGTACATGTTTAGGGTTTTTAAAAAAGCAAACTTTAAAAAATAAATTATTTTAATTTTTTATTTAAACTTTAACGAAGGTTTCTCAACAACTACCTATATAAATGTGATGAATTTGGTTTTATTTTAATTCTACGAATCTACAGAGTTAAAATAAAAAAAATTAATCAAATTTGTACAGGAAGTTGTTGAGAAATATTTACTGTATTAAAATTCAACCCAAAATTTGGGCGCAGCTTTTCTAAATGGTATTGAAACTTTGAGTAAAGCTTACTTGATACTTACCTAACTAAATTCAATCAATTTTTTATTTTAATTCTATAGGTTCATAGAACTAAAATAAAAAAATTGATTGAATTTGGTTAGGTAAGTGTCAAGTAATCTTCGTTCAAAGTTTCAGTACCTGTTAAAAAAAAGTTGCAGCCAAATTTTATTCTGAAATTTAAATGATGATTTTTTTAGTAATCACCTATTTAAATTTGATTATTTTTTTTTTACTTTAATTCTATAGCCTTATAACATTAAAAATAAAAAAATTAATCAAATTTGTACAGGAGGTTGTTGAGAAATATTTATTAAAATTAAACCAAAATTTGGGCGCAGCTTTTTCTAAAAGGTACTGAAACTTTGTGTGAAGCTTACTTGATACTTATCTAACTAAATTCAATCAAGTTTTTATTTTAATTCTATAGATTCATAGAATTAAAATAAAAAATTTCATTGAATTGGGCTAGATAAGTGTTGAGTAATATTTATTCAAAGTTTTAGTACCTGTTAAAAAAAAGCTGCAGCTAAATATTGTTTGAAATTTAAATAATAATTTTTTAGTAATCACCTATTTAAATTTGATAAAAATTTTTTATTTTACTTCTATGGAATTATAAAATTAAAATAAAAAATTCATAAAATTTGTACATGTAGTTTGTTGAAAAACCTTCATCTAAAGATTTAAAAAAGAAATTTGTCTCAATTTTAGTTTATTTTCTCTATTATATTTGAGTTTTTTATACTTTTATTGATAGTTTTCGATAACCATTAAACAAAATTCAACCAATCTTTTTTTATTTTGACTCTACAAAAATATAAAATCAAAATTTTACTAAATTTGATCAAGTAGTAGTTATTGAGGAACCTTCGCTAGAAGTATTAAAAAAATTAAAAATTTTTATAATAGCCAATTATAATTAAGGATTGAAGTTTCTAGATTGCAGATTAGTAAGTGCTGCTAGGGTAGTTATCAAAGCAAAGAGATTGTTATATCTAATAAATTGTTAATATTTTACAAATATAGTATGATACTATAAAATTAAAAATTTTGTGTATAATCAAATTTATAAAAAAAAACAAATATTAGCATATTGCTTTATTAATTAAATATCTTCATAGCAAATATCCTTATGCTGAATCATGCTAAATCATAGATTAAAAAGAAACATTAGATATGCTAATAAGTAGAAGTTTAGTAATATTCTAACTTATAAAATATTTTTTCTAGATTTTTTTTAAATTCAAAAGCTTTAGGTAGATACTTTATTTAATTAATTTTTATTGTTTTTTATTTTTGTATTTAATTTCAGTATATAATAAGTTTATTTTTATTTATTTTGTCTAGTTTACTAATTACTAAAATTTCTATATTTTTAGGATTAAGAGCATATAATTGAATAAATAGGCTAATGAATATTAAAAAATTAGAAAAGTATTTGGTTTTGTATTTTTTATAATCTGATTAGATGGTAGATAAAAGATCAAATAACTTAAAAAACTAGCACTAATAAAGATATTACAAAGAAGTTTATAAACTATTTAGCAAAGCTGTATTTAAAATAGGAATAATTGTTTTGTAGTCATAGGTTACAATAAATTTTTTGTAGCCAGGGTCCATAACTAAGCCCAGATGTAATATAGTTAGGATTAGAGTTAGTGTAATGTTAAAGTTAGGGTTAGGGTTAGGGTTAGGGTTAAAGTTAAGATTACTACAAAATTGTGAGAGGTGCATTTTTTGTTAGTAGACAACAGGGGTTATCCTAGTAAACTTTTGAGTTACCGATTTTATAAAATGCGGTTACAGTAGCCATGGCTACAAATATATTAATCCTTTAAAATATTGTACGGTTCTGAATATATTTTTTGATTTTTTAAAAGAAGTAAATTAATTATTTATTGTAAATGCATATTAAACTAATTATATGCTCAGATAGCAAGTTTAAAATATATACAGTATTCCAAATTCCAATTCCAAATCTCAGTCCCAAATAACATATAATTGGGATTTGGATTTGGGATTTGGGATGGATATTTGGGCGGTAAACATACTTTTAGTCCGATAGATTGGACTGGACTAGACATAGATGGTCCAATGTCCAGTTCAATATCCAGGTCAAACATTGACTACACATGCTTGCGCGTAATAGCTAGCTGGATTAATTTAAACCACGGTCTGACTTAAGCTTAATTTAGGCCAAATTTCAAAATCACACCCCTGCATGTTATTACGCGCAAATAATATAAATTATTTATTATTAAGTCCTAGTAATATATCATTAAATTACGTATTATATACGTAAATTTTTTAACAGTTAAGCAAGTTTTAACAATAAAAAATACATATTGTAAAAAATTATAGTATCGATTATTTAAAATATATTTTAATAATTAATAATACAGTATAATATAATTTATTTTTTATTACTATATTTTGCACGACTTTGAATGCAAATTAGAAGATGCCAGATATTATACAAGAATCCTAGCTTCAATCTATTCTACATAGCTTTATTGGAAATTTTTGACATGTTTAATGGTTCTCAAGAAAACCATAGTGGCACATTAAGAATTTGAATCTGAAAATGTACAGATTACAGCTTCAAAAGAATCGATAAAACAATTGATATTTTAATGTACAATATATCGATATGCAGTAACAAAAATCAACACAAATGTATGAGCAAAGCAGAGTTCCCATATTTTAGTAGCATCCAAAAATGGCATTAGACCAAACCTGAATGAGATGAGATTATTTGTCAATAGAATAATACTATGAAAAATTTTATCTAATTTAATTTGAGTTTTTGTGATATTGCTAGTGCTATTTTTTGGATGCTATAAAACCAGAGAACTCTGGAGCAAAATCTTAACAAAAAAAAAAGATAAAAAATAATACAAAAACTCACCCTGAAGAAGGAATGCCTATTAATCCCTATGTTGACGCTGCAGGTTATTAGCTAACAAATGCGGTTGGTTACGTTATAAACGATGATGACTGAACGCATGTATTAGTATATTCTTTGTGGTACTTCTAATGACAAATATGAAAAACAGCTAAACGGACAACATCAAATATTAATAGACACAAAACTACATTATTATAGTTGCTTTTATAAATTAATTTTACAAACAATGTGCTGGAAACATGGGTTATAGGCTGGTTTGCATACCATACATAGGCATGATAAGCTACTGGCCATTCCTTATACAAAAAATTGCATAATAACGGCGCTTCTCTAATACAATCAAATATGGAAGTGTGTTATTGAAAACTTCAAAGTTTTTAGTTTATCAGATTGAATATTATATACGATTATTTGTAATATTCAGGCACCATTTAATTAGTAAAGTATAATTTTCTCTGCCATACTTTCATTTCCAAATTTGAGAAGATTGCTTTTTTTAATCAATAATATCCGATGTTTCCAATTCATATAAATTGCTATATATAAAATAATAAAATTTATAGTTACCTTGATATTTATTACTACTATTAAAGCTACTTTTATAATGGGAATCAACATATACTTGTACAGTTGATACTGTCTAATTGCATACCATCTGTTAAAGACTTTTATGCATATAGACAGTATATTCAATTAGACAGTTATATTAAAACATGTAATAAATTAATTAACCAATAAAATTATTAAAATTTTATTAATAATTTGTCTTTAAACACAGGTGGCTTTTGATCTAATAGTCTATTTTGAATTATTTAACTATCAAAATAACCAGCTTATTGAGATGATTCTAATGAGCCCAAAATTGTTAAAATCCAATCACAGAATCACAAGATTATTAATACTTTATATTTAATAAACATATGCAAAGTTTTGATATAAAGTAATATAAGTTGTTAAAAATTTTATGATCCTGTAATTGGATTTTAACAATTTTGGGCCTGTTAGAATCGACTCAGTGAGCTAATCATTTTGGTAGTTAAATGATCTAAACAGATCACTAAATCAAAAGTTATTCATATTTAAATTTAATTTTTTAAATATTTTATGCAATTAAGTTGTATTTTATTAATAATAAATAAAAATTCTTTATGCATTATGCAAATAGAGAAATTATGCATTTATAATTAGTAACTATATTGGAAAATGAAAATAGTATGCAATTGAACAGTATATGCATTTGGACAGTATGCATTTAGATAGTATCGACTGTATATCATTTTTTATATTTTGTAGTCTTTTATCAGGTTCAGATAATTCAGATAAAACAATTTCATTATTCTGCCACTCTGCGAAAATATCAAATTTCTTTTGCCGTTGGTCATTTATCTGGTTCCATGTTCCAATATTTAATAATTATATCATCATAACATAACGCTGTATTTTCATAAATATGTGACTGTAAATTGTTGTGTACTTGTATGCAATATTGAATTTGCTCAAAAGGCACAGGTTTACAGTATAAACCTCCCAAATGATTATGTCAAATGAATAAATATCAAATTTTAAAGTATACAGTTATTTGTTCAAAATTTCAAGAGCAATAGCTAAGATGCTATGTTTAGAAATATAGCAATTTGTCTAGTAAATTATTTATAAAAAATTATAAAATTATTTAGTGCATAGTACCCTTGATAAATTGTATTTCCAAATTTTGATGTATTTAATAAGCTATATGAAATTGGTAAAAGTCCTTAATTTGATCTATATCTTAGGCCGTTTGAAGTAGTGATACAAATCGATGAAAATTTTTCAATCGACTAGTTGATAGATCATTTTATCCAACTAATCGATTAATCGATTTTATTCAACTAATCGATTAGTTGGCCAATCCATTAATCGATAATCGATTAATCGATTAGTTGACTAATCGATTGACCAACTAATTGATTGGCCAACTAATTGATTAGTTGAATAAATAATAAACGAAACTTGGTAAAATACATATAAGGTAGCAACTGTAACAGCCGGGTTGATATTCTTATATGATCGGTTGATTAAACAACCAATTGTCTAGTCGATTAATTGACCAATCGACTAGTCGATCGATTAGTTGGCCAATCGACTAATCGATTAGTCGACTAATTGCAACTAATCGATTAATTCGATTTTCGATTCGTATCACTAGTTTGAAGTTGATTCTTCGGTTAACATCACTTTTCCAGGACTCTCAGGAGGGGGGTAAAATGAAACGAACATATGAAACGAACATATAAAAATGAACAAAGATGGGTCAATTTCATTGGTTGATATAAATCAGGTGACTGGCGAGAGTCATCCAACGATTATTGCCACCACTAAACCATATTAAACTAATAATAATTATAAGATTAAGTATTTTTGGTGCAGGGTGTTCCGGTGCACCCTACAGTAGCAAATACAAATAACGATTAGAGTTAGAGTTAGTGTTAGTGTTAGGGTTGGAATTTAAAGTAACATCGCGAGAGGAGCATTTTTTTTGTTAAAAATGCAACAGGGGTTCCCCTAGTAAAATTTCGATAAACATAAAAGAGGCACACGTTGCAGAGTTAATGCCCTAATTATAATATGACAATAATAATAATAACCAAATAATAGGATGATAATAATAGTAATAAAGAACATACATAAAAATCACTAAACTTCGGTTTTTTTTATTTTTTAGTTTTTTTTTATTTTTATTTTTTTATTTCATTTTTTTTTTATTTTGTGATAAAAAAAAAACAAGTTAGAAAGCTAGCATATTGCGTTACAATTTTAATAATTTGCTTTATAATTTTAACTATTTAATATTCTTCGGCTTCCTCTTCTGCGGAATCAATTTCCTTGTATTCCTCTCCTACTTCCTTATAATCCAATTCCAATGCACCCAAATCCTCACGTGCTTCAGTGAATTCACCTTCTTCCATACCTTCACCAACATACCAATGAACGAAAGCACGTTTTTCATACATCAAGTCGAATTTATAGTCAAGGCGTGCCCAAGCTTCACCAATGGCAGTTGTATTTGATAACATGCATACAGCACGTTGAACTTTAGCGAGATCACCACCAGGAACGACGGTTGGAGGTTGGTAATTAATACCAACTTTGAAACCAGTAGGACACCAATCAACAAATTGAATAGTGCGCTTAGTTTTAATAGTAGCGATGGCAACGTTTACTTCCTTAGGAACGACATCACCACGATATAACAAACAACAAGCCATATATTTTCCATTGCGAGGATCACATTTAACCATTTGGTTACTTGCTTCAAAGCAAGAATAAGTGATTTCAGCAACGGTAAGTTGTTCATGGTAGGCTTTTTCAGCCGAGATAACCGGAGCGTATGTGACTAATGGGAAGTGAATACGAGGATATGGAACAAGATTTGTTTGGAATTCGGTCAAGTCAACGTTGAGGGAACCATCGAATCGTAGTGATGCCGTTATGGAAGATACTACTTGAGCAATCAATCTGTTCAAATTTGTATAAGTTGGTCTTTCTATATCGAGATTACGACGACAAATTTCGTAAATGGCTTGATTATCAACCATGAAAGCACAATCCGAATGTTCTAATGTGGTATGAGTTGTCAAAACAGAATTATAAGGTTCAACAACAGCGGTTGAAACTTCCGGAGCAGGATAAATAGCGAATTCCAACTTAGATTTCTTTCCATAATCGACAGAGAGACGTTCTAGAAGCAAAGCACTAAAACCAGAACCGGTACCACCTCCAAAGGAGTGGAAAACCAAAAACCCTTGAAGACCAGTACAATTATCTGCGAGTTTACGAATACGATCTAGAACGAGATCAATTACTTCTTTTCCAACGGTGTAATGCCCACGGGCATAATTATTTGCAGCATCTTCTTTGCCAGTAATCAGCTGTTCTGGATGAAATAATTGACGATAGGTACCATTACGAACTTCATCAACGACGGTAGGTTCTAAATCAACGAATACTGTACGGGGAACATGTTTGCCCGCCCCTGTTTCGGAGAAAAAGGTACTAAATGAGTCGTCACTGCCTTTAGAAGATTTATCAGATGGCATTTGACCATCAGGCTTAATGATATAGATAAGTAAATTTATTAGTGTTTATATAAAACTCATTAGTCATGTATATATTATATATCGTATATAGGTTGTAATTGGAAATGTAATTTAAGTGGATTCGGAATTTTTATATAAAACCAGCATTTGGGGTGGATTTTGTCATATCAACACCCATACCCTAACCCTAATTTAATTAGAAAATAATCCATTTAAATTCCGTTCCCACTTACAACATATAATACATTATTTATTTTATTTTTTTTTCTATCTCAATATAAAACAGTAAATAATATGTGTTCTGGCACCACTTTTAATAAAATTTTAAATAATATATATATATATTAGAAATATTTTAAAATATTTTACATACTTGGATACCATGTTCAAGGCAATAAAGTTCCCAGCAAGCGTTACCAATTTGAACACCAGCTTGACCAACATGAATTGAGATACACTCACGCATATTTAATAATTGTGTTTACTTATATTTTAAAAATAAAAATATTTATTGAGAATATAGGGAGAGTAAGAGGTTGGTTTGTACTCAGGGTTAGAGAAAATTAAATAGGACTTGAGGAAAGTTTGAAAATTTTGCAATACGGTTAGTATCGCTTTTAAAAAGAAAGTTTGAGACACAACACATCAGTATTGCTGACAAAAACACTCAACGCTTATTAAAGCAAACCTGTCAAGTTGAGAGAATTAGTCCATTATTTACTAGTATGGTTAGGTATAATCTGATAAATATAGATTTAGTCTGATATTATATTCTGTATGTATGGTATATAAATGCGTGGCATAAATTACATAGTTCTTAAATAGTTAAACTCATTTGCATATATTGTAACCCATAATTTGTCTCATGTTTCTCACTTCCACATTTGTCTAATTCTTTAAGTTGTTGCTTTCCATAATTGTACTATCATAATGTTAACCTTTAATTTACCTCTCAAGTAGAGGAATCACATGAGACAGGATTATACTGTGGTTAATATTTGGATAGTAAGGTTCTGTATGCCCGGCATTTTTACGGCTATTATCAGATGTGTCGTACGAATTACCTGATATAAAAATGGTCCAAATTTACATAAAAACAGACTTTATGTTTTTGTAGGCACGGTACAAATGTGCCGGCCAAAATTTGCTCAGTGCCTTTGTGCTCATGAGCATTGGCATGGCACGAGACACTGGTGTCCGGCATGGTGCTTATGTGACGGCACAGGCATTTGCAGACGACTATTAAATAGTTAATGAATGAGAAGATAATATGGTGATTTGGTTATGCTCGAAAGGGAAATTATATATGCAAATATATATTTGTATTTATTTTTGTAATAAAAGTGAAATGGAGAATGAGATGCCTATTATATACTTTTAATTTTAGAAGAATCATGATGTTTTATTGGTCAGAATTAACATATGTCTTATATGAAGCTATATAGTTACTTATGACATAAGTATCGGTTATGATACATATGATATCAACCTCCCTGTTGTCTTTTATTACAGAAGTAACCCTAGTGATAGAAATTTAAACGAAAAATAAACTGTTTTCTTTATTTAACATAATTTTTAATCTCATTATCAAAATTTTTCTATAGCTGCTATAATGAGAATGCTCTTTCGTCAATTTTCTTTTATAAAGTAGATTTTAGTACTTGAACCGGAATTGGTATTATAATACAAATTTTATTTTGGGCTGGAGCTGAAGGGAGAGGTGAAAGCCTTAAAGCCTTACTCTATTGAATTTTAATAATGTCCGGCTCCTGCTTCACTTGACCCAAATTTTAGGTTCAAAATAACCAGAGTTGAACCTAAATTAAGTTCAACGTTTGGATACCGAAATCTCGGTTTAAAATATGGTNTTTAGGCCGTTTGAAGTTGATTCTTCGGTTAACATCACTTTTCCAGGACTCTCAGGAGGGGGGTAAAATGAAACGAACATATGAAACGAACATATAAAAATGAACAAAGATGGGTCAATTTCATTGGTTGATATAAATCAGGTGACTGGCGAGAGTCATCCAACGATTATTGCCACCACTAAACCATATTAAACTAATAATAATTATAAGATTAAGTATTTTTGGTGCAGGGTGTTCCGGTGCACCCTACAGTAGCAAATACAAATAACGATTAGAGTTAGAGTTAGTGTTAGTGTTAGGGTTGGAATTTAAAGTAACATCGCGAGAGGAGCATTTTTTTTGTTAAAAATGCAACAGGGGTTCCCCTAGTAAAATTTCGATAAACATAAAAGAGGCACACGTTGCAGAGTTAATGCCCTAATTATAATATGACAATAATAATAATAACCAAATAATAGGATGATAATAATAGTAATAAAGAACATACATAAAAATCACTAAACTTCGGTTTTTTTTATTTTTTAGTTTTTTTTTATTTTTATTTTTTTATTTCATTTTTTTTTTATTTTGTGATAAAAAAAAAACAAGTTAGAAAGCTAGCATATTGCGTTACAATTTTAATAATTTGCTTTATAATTTTAACTATTTAATATTCTTCGGCTTCCTCTTCTGCGGAATCAATTTCCTTGTATTCCTCTCCTACTTCCTTATAATCCAATTCCAATGCACCCAAATCCTCACGTGCTTCAGTGAATTCACCTTCTTCCATACCTTCACCAACATACCAATGAACGAAAGCACGTTTTTCATACATCAAGTCGAATTTATAGTCAAGGCGTGCCCAAGCTTCACCAATGGCAGTTGTATTTGATAACATGCATACAGCACGTTGAACTTTAGCGAGATCACCACCAGGAACGACGGTTGGAGGTTGGTAATTAATACCAACTTTGAAACCAGTAGGACACCAATCAACAAATTGAATAGTGCGCTTAGTTTTAATAGTAGCGATGGCAACGTTTACTTCCTTAGGAACGACATCACCACGATATAACAAACAACAAGCCATATATTTTCCATTGCGAGGATCACATTTAACCATTTGGTTACTTGCTTCAAAGCAAGAATAAGTGATTTCAGCAACGGTAAGTTGTTCATGGTAGGCTTTTTCAGCCGAGATAACCGGAGCGTATGTGACTAATGGGAAGTGAATACGAGGATATGGAACAAGATTTGTTTGGAATTCGGTCAAGTCAACGTTGAGGGAACCATCGAATCGTAGTGATGCCGTTATGGAAGATACTACTTGAGCAATCAATCTGTTCAAATTTGTATAAGTTGGTCTTTCTATATCGAGATTACGACGACAAATTTCGTAAATGGCTTGATTATCAACCATGAAAGCACAATCCGAATGTTCTAATGTGGTATGAGTTGTCAAAACAGAATTATAAGGTTCAACAACAGCGGTTGAAACTTCCGGAGCAGGATAAATAGCGAATTCCAACTTAGATTTCTTTCCATAATCGACAGAGAGACGTTCTAGAAGCAAAGCACTAAAACCAGAACCGGTACCACCTCCAAAGGAGTGGAAAACCAAAAACCCTTGAAGACCAGTACAATTATCTGCGAGTTTACGAATACGATCTAGAACGAGATCAATTACTTCTTTTCCAACGGTGTAATGCCCACGGGCATAATTATTTGCAGCATCTTCTTTGCCAGTAATCAGCTGTTCTGGATGAAATAATTGACGATAGGTACCATTACGAACTTCATCAACGACGGTAGGTTCTAAATCAACGAATACTGTACGGGGAACATGTTTGCCCGCCCCTGTTTCGGAGAAAAAGGTACTAAATGAGTCGTCACTGCCTTTAGAAGATTTATCAGATGGCATTTGACCATCAGGCTTAATGATATAGATAAGTAAATTTATTAGTGTTTATATAAAACTCATTAGTCATGTATATATTATATATCGTATATAGGTTGTAATTGGAAATGTAATTTAAGTGGATTCGGAATTTTTATATAAAACCAGCATTTGGGGTGGATTTTGTCATATCAACACCCATACCCTAACCCTAATTTAATTAGAAAATAATCCATTTAAATTCCGTTCCCACTTACAACATATAATACATTATTTATTTTATTTTTTTTTCTATCTCAATATAAAACAGTAAATAATATGTGTTCTGGCACCACTTTTAATAAAATTTTAAATAATATATATATATATTAGAAATATTTTAAAATATTTTACATACTTGGATACCATGTTCAAGGCAATAAAGTTCCCAGCAAGCGTTACCAATTTGAACACCAGCTTGACCAACATGAATTGAGATACACTCACGCATATTTAATAATTGTGTTTACTTATATTTTAAAAATAAAAATATTTATTGAGAATATAGGGAGAGTAAGAGGTTGGTTTGTACTCAGGGTTAGAGAAAATTAAATAGGACTTGAGGAAAGTTTGAAAATTTTGCAATACGGTTAGTATCGCTTTTAAAAAGAAAGTTTGAGACACAACACATCAGTATTGCTGACAAAAACACTCAACGCTTATTAAAGCAAACCTGTCAAGTTGAGAGAATTAGTCCATTATTTACTAGTATGGTTAGGTATAATCTGATAAATATAGATTTAGTCTGATATTATATTCTGTATGTATGGTATATAAATGCGTGGCATAAATTACATAGTTCTTAAATAGTTAAACTCATTTGCATATATTGTAACCCATAATTTGTCTCATGTTTCTCACTTCCACATTTGTCTAATTCTTTAAGTTGTTGCTTTCCATAATTGTACTATCATAATGTTAACCTTTAATTTACCTCTCAAGTAGAGGAATCACATGAGACAGGATTATACTGTGGTTAATATTTGGATAGTAAGGTTCTGTATGCCCGGCATTTTTACGGCTATTATCAGATGTGTCGTACGAATTACCTGATATAAAAATGGTCCAAATTTACATAAAAACAGACTTTATGTTTTTGTAGGCACGGTACAAATGTGCCGGCCAAAATTTGCTCAGTGCCTTTGTGCTCATGAGCATTGGCATGGCACGAGACACTGGTGTCCGGCATGGTGCTTATGTGACGGCACAGGCATTTGCAGACGACTATTAAATAGTTAATGAATGAGAAGATAATATGGTGATTTGGTTATGCTCGAAAGGGAAATTATATATGCAAATATATATTTGTATTTATTTTTGTAATAAAAGTGAAATGGAGAATGAGATGCCTATTATATACTTTTAATTTTAGAAGAATCATGATGTTTTATTGGTCAGAATTAACATATGTCTTATATGAAGCTATATAGTTACTTATGACATAAGTATCGGTTATGATACATATGATATCAACCTCCCTGTTGTCTTTTATTACAGAAGTAACCCTAGTGATAGAAATTTAAACGAAAAATAAACTGTTTTCTTTATTTAACATAATTTTTAATCTCATTATCAAAATTTTTCTATAGCTGCTATAATGAGAATGCTCTTTCGTCAATTTTCTTTTATAAAGTAGATTTTAGTACTTGAACCGGAATTGGTATTATAATACAAATTTTATTTTGGGCTGGAGCTGAAGGGAGAGGTGAAAGCCTTAAAGCCTTACTCTATTGAATTTTAATAATGTCCGGCTCCTGCTTCACTTGACCCAAATTTTAGGTTCAAAATAACCAGAGTTGAACCTAAATTAAGTTCAACGTTTGGATACCGAAATCTCGGTTTAAAATATGGTAGCTGACTTTTAATAGAATACATTAACTGACTTTTAATGAGATCGTTTGGAAAATGAGAATTATTCTATATTACAGCTGTTTTCAAAAAGATGTGAACAATCAGTGATCACCATATCATGGGAAATTCACGATATTTCCCAACTTCCTTCTTTTTTTTACTCTCGCTTCTAACAGAGAAAGATTCTCACCAATTTCCCAATAGAAATAGTTTTTATAGTTCAATAAAATAATGCTATTCTAAGTTAAAGGTAAATGTTAACAGGTGAATTAAGAAATTTTTAATAAATTCCTAAAAACGATGGTCATCTTGAGTCTTGCAACATTATACATGTTATATGATTTTGCTTTATACAGTAAATCAACTAATGATCAATTAAAAATTATAGTGCTTTAACGCACCTCTTAAAGTAAAACTTTTACCGATTCAGAGTTGCTGAATGAATAGCCAATTATTGCATCGTGAACAAAGTGAAAAATTAAAAGAATCCTTTAGAGTTATTTAATAATTATAATGCAATATTTTTTTCGAGCAAAAGAAACTTGATCTTCTGTCCAATTGGGCGTAAAAAAATTCGTGTATGCGCATATTTGACAGCTTCAGTTCGATCACCTCTATGAGTGGTTTTGTAATATCACATTTGCATTTTTGTGATTGCAAATCAACTCCACAGCATAAACACTTTCGACAACTAAAGCAAGTCCTTCTTTTATATATAAGTTTTGTATCTAGTGCATCCGCCATCAATATTAATACGATTATAAAAACAAAATAATATACATTGCAATAATTTGTTTATATAGCGATACGATAATATAATGATTAGAAAAGGGTATCACGCACTTATCAGTACGTGGTGAAATTCATTTTAATTTTTTTTTAATTTCAAGGTGTTTAATTGATACATGGTTAATAATATAAAAATTACAACGGACGTCAATAATTATCTATCTAAAATATGTGTTGATTAAGCATCTCGCACTGATAAGTGCGTGATGTCCGTGATAAAAAAGTTAATGATTAAATTTCCGATTTCCCGATTCCCAATATGGGTATATGTCATAAAAATCACCTGTTCACACCTTTTTGAAAACAGCTATAAACACCATAAATATTTTATCGCCTTTACTGAATTTTAGAAAATGTCCGGCTCCCGCTTCACTTGATCCAAATTTTAAGTTCAAAATAACCAGAATTGAACTTATATTAGGTTCAACGTTTGGATACCGAAATCTTGGTTAAAATATTGCTGACTTTTAATAGAATACATTAACTGACTTTTAATAAGATCGTTTGAAAATGAGAATTATCCTATATTAAATATCATAAATATTTCATTGCCTTACTCTACTGAATTTTGGAAAATGTCTGGCTCACGATTCATTTAATCCAAATTTTAGGTTCAAAATAACCCTAAATTAGGCTCAAACGTTTGGATACCGAAACTTTGGTTAAAATATTACTGACTTTTAATAGAATACATTAACTGACTTTTAATAAGAATAATTTATCGGTTGGTAAATAAGAATTACTCTATATCAATCATAATAAATATCATCATAAATATGTCATCGTATCGAAGCCTTACTCTACTGAATTTCAGAAAATGTCCGGTTCCCGCTTCACTTGATCCAAATTTTAGGTTCGAAATAACCGGAATTGAACCTAAATTAGGTTCAATGTTTGGATATCGAAATCTTGGCATGAAATATAGTAGCTGATTTTTAATAGAATACATTACTGACTTTTAATAAAAAAACAAAAAAAAAAAAAATAGTTTATCGGTTTGAAAATAATATTCTGTATCAAATATCATATGTGCAACTGGTAAGCAAATATGCTTGAGTTTATCAGCAAAAATAAGAGTTTAGATATGAAATCGAATCGTAAGCAAGCATATTTTATAAAAGAACCTACACATCTGAAAAAGTGTCATAAGAAATGAAGTGAGAAAAAAACGAAAAAGTTCAACGACTGAAGAATGGCAGTTAGCTTATCGGAAAAGTGAGCCAGGCTCGTCGCAAACGTTAGTTAACTAATATTAAAGCGAAAGAGAATATAATTCAATACAAACATATGAAGAAAGTGGCTAAAAAAAAGTACGATTTTTAATTGAAATTGACTGAAATAATTGAGTCTATGATGTAATGAACTATCTTAGAAAGCGAAATATCATCCGCATGTCAACTTACTGATGATCGTAATCTTCTCAAAAAGTTTCAAGATGCTGTCGCAAATTTCAAAATAATTATTGTCCTATTTGTAAAGAATCTTTCCTTCTGTTATATCAGTATATTAGATTAGTGATTTGAACCGAGAAAATTTTCCTTAGTCGGTTAACCGAACCGAAATATTTGGTGTCAACCTGATTCAACCGATTAAGATTACTTCACATTTACTTTCGGGAATTCTCGGACCATTACTCAAATTTTTGTCTCGTCTACTATGTTCATTCATTTTCTTTTCGGAACTTTTCGAGACCTTTGCTCTTTTATGATGTCATTTACATTTGTCAACCGATTAAGCATTTACTCAACCGGTTACCCGAAATTTATTCGGTTCGGGTCGGTTAACCGATTATAGCTCAACTGGTTCAAATATATTAGATCATTAAATATTAGATCATTAAACTGGACAATTATACGGATCTAACTATATCTATATCGAACTAGTTTACCACAGTAATACCAATTTTTTGACCTATTAAATATACTTGGGAAGAAAATCAGGAACTTGCTCTTGCATGCAGTTTCATTTGTGACTACTCGTAAGTCACAAGGTTTAGCATTAACATAAGCCGTAATAAACCTTGGAAAAAGGAATTTGCAACTGGTCTTATATTTGTAAGAGTTTGTACTTCTTTTCGATAATGCACAATGCACGTTTACAACAAAGATTAATGGAGGAACAAAGATTGCTTTGTTATAAATTTATTGTACAATTTAAATTTAAATTCTAAAGCGTAAGACCTAAGAATTAAGGCTCCAGCTCACAAACCGTCGCCGTTTTTCTAGTTATATGACAGTGATAATTTTATTTTTCTGTTGATATTTCACGATGTTCTATAGTTATAAATAAAAAATTTCTGTCATAGTTTTTGTACCATACCAATGATACAACGTAATAATATTAACATAGTGATAGTGCTTTTCCAAAATTGTAAAGAGAAACATATCAGTAAATTGCATGTTTCTGAGTTATTGTTTGAAATTTTTTGAGAAAACAAAAATTAACTATTATGCTCTTACATACATACTTTAGATTTAACGATACAATCCGAATTTCATGATAGCACTTTATATTTGATATTACGAAATCTCATTAAAAGTATTTATCACAAAACCAAGTATGTATCATGAAACCAAATTATTTTCGTATTTGATATAATGATTTTAATAGAGTGTAATATATTTGAAAATTAAAAATTGACAGTAATTAAGACATAACGATACAATAAAATAGTACTGTAATCTAATTTCAAAAATTGAAAAATTCCAAGAATTGAAATTTTTTTGCAACTGAAGAGGATACAATATATTTTTTAATACGTTATTCTATAAGTTATATGGTGCAGAAAAATTATTAAGAGAATAATCTTATTATTATTTACATATTATTTAATTATACTATATTATAACACTAACTAATTCTCGAATGTTATAAATTTTTAGTATTTAATGTTTATGATTAAAATATATTTCTGATCGTTATTGTTTTGAAGACATCTGAATCACCAATTCTACATTTTTAGCCAATACCTGTGAGAAAAAAAAAGGAAAAATAACATTAAATATATTTCAAAATATTTAGAATATATTCAGAATACTCTGTCGGTAAATTATAATATAAAAAAATAGTTCACATACTTCTTGTAACTGATCATCTAATGACTTAACTTTTTTATCTAACTCACGTTTCGTTTCCATTAACTGGTCTTTATCAGTTACTGCATGTAAATACTTGGATTGTACTTGGGCTAGCGTTTCTCTCAATTGATCACATTCTATATCCGAAGACTTTAACAAATTCTCTAATTCAGCTATCCTTTGTTCTAATGAGTCGATTTTATTATCATCATTATCAAAAGATCCATCCCGTGAGTGACCATGATATTTTTTACGCATTTGTTTTTCCTTTTCATGAAATTTTTTACGCATTCTGCTTTCCTTGTCTTGTTTCATTAATTCAAGATCATTCTTTAGACAATCATTAGTTCTTTCCGTTGCCTCAATTGTTTTTTCAAACATTTGTATTATCTTTCGTTTTTCAGTTTCAGATTCAGCTAATTTTTTTGTAAGAGTTACTATTTGAGCTTTTTGTTGTTCAATTTGTTTTTTGGAAGCATCGATTTGACTTGAAAATTTTTCTTCTTCATTTTTTGATTTTGTTAATTCATAAACACTACGTGTTTTCACCGATTCTAATTCTCTAATCTTACCATCAGCTACAAGTTTTTCTTTACCAGCATCTAATAATTTTTGTTTAATTGCACGTTTATCAGCTAATACAGTCTCTAATTCTTTACGTAATACATCATTTTCACATTCTTTTTTTTTCAAAGTTTCTTCTATGACTAATTGTCTTTCTAAAAGATCAGCTTCACGTTGCTGCCAAGCTTCCCTTTCAGCAGCCATCCCTTTCATCATCATTTGAAGACCATTTTCTTGATCTTGAAATATTTTTGATAAAGCAGCTTTTTGATTTTCGACAGCTTGTAATTTTTCAGTTTCAACTTCTCGAGAACTTCTAAGTTCATGTAATTCACTTTGCGTTTTTACATGTTCATGTTGTAATTCGGATAAATGACTTTTAAGTTCAAGTAGTTCCATTTGATCTCTTGCTTTTTCATGTTGTAATTCGTTTACTTGAGATTCTAAAAAAGATTTATTATTCTCAGCTTCTTGGTATTTTACTTGAAGTTTTTTGTACTCTTTCTCCCATTCCACTTTCATTAATTTAAGCAAGCCAGCTAATTTATCACGTTCGCTTTCTAATTCTTTCATTTCACCTTTGAGTCCAAGACATTCTTCCTTTAAATGTTGTCTTTGCTCTTTAACTTTTTCTAATTCTGCAAGAATATATTGATTATCATCATCTGGTCCTTCAATTTTAATACAAAAATTTACAGGATTTGTATTTGTTTGAACCAAGCTTTGATGTTCTTTGTCGGATTCTTCTGATTTAGTTTCGGTAGTAGTATCCACTAAGTCTTTATTGTTTTCAGAAGGTTTATCATCTAAAGAAACATTTTCTAAACTGATGTCTTCTTCAACTTTTGTCTCTTCTACAATTGGTTCCATGTTTATTAAATTAGGTATATCTAAAAATGAGAATTATGATATTTTTATATTCACCCAAGGTAATATAATTTAATTAGTTAGTTCTTTATAATTCGTTTGTGTAAATTGTTTTTTAAAAAAGTAAAGTTTTTAAAAATTGAAATTCCTGATGTTATATATATATATATATTTATATTTATATTTTCTAGGCTAATGAAAAAATTATAAAAAAAAATTCTTTTTTTATAGTTAAAAAAAAAAAAAAAAAAAAATTAAAAACCTGGTTTACGGGTTACTTTCAACCAATTAATTTATCCTTGTTATGGCCTAATAAAGAAAAATGTCTCTCTTTTTATAAAAATCCGCCCACCACAGAAAACTACAGAAATGAAACTAATTCACCGATTGGAAATAACATATTTCATGTTGTGTTACGATAGTAATCAATAAACATTACACAAATATTGTGTTTTGCACTTGTAGTATTGTACGTTATTAGATTTCGATTGTTAATATTTTGAAACGATGTTAATTGTATCCCCTGTTAGAAATTCATAAATTGGTATTGAGCTTTATCAAAAGATATTTCCCACAATTTTTTCAATTTTTGTAAATCCTGAAATAAATTAACATTTTTCCTATTATATAATGATTTAATAATGATTTACAAAGTGCAATACGCAAATCAAACATACTATATAAAGAACTTTGTAAACAATTGTTCTTTATTTAAAATATAAAACAAAAGCATTCGGCAAAGTTTTGTCTGCGTTGATCATTTTTTATATTCACAGAAAATCCCCGTTTTATTACGAACTCGGCGAGTTTGATACCGAACTATTATAAATTTGAAATTTTTGAATTCACTATAGAGAAATTCGTTATATAGTGTCAACTATACAGCTATATAGCTCATTAAGGTGACATACACTATTTTCAATTTCACAAATAGCCTAAGTCAATTAAGTAAATTAAGAAATGACGTTACAATGCGAAATCCTTATCACAAGATTTTGACGTTATAGAACATACTTTCCTTATTAGATCAAAATCCACACAAGTATTAGCAGTTTTTAAATTAAATAAGCTTGACCTTACGATAAATTATGATACAATTGTTTTCTTTCATTGATTCCAACTATAAATGTGTATTGTGGAACCTATAGTATTTTAGTTATTGTTGGAACTAAACCGCGCATATTATGTTCACACTACCGAGCCATTTGCATAAATTATATTATTTGGTATAATACACTTAAAATAGTTCCCTCGATTTGATGATTTGTTTGTCTGGGCAACTTGTGCTAATCCATTATGACTTAAAATTTTACAATCGGATAAGCTTTATACATAAGCTAAGTATTTTGATTTATTTGTTTCTATTGTTATGGTTATATGTTAAAAGATTTCTATTTGTACACTAGTGTATGAAACACGGTATGTTAATATCTCAAAACCCTGATTATAAATTAGCCTTTGAGGTTCTAACATAAAATGTTCCTTGCAAAATTTTAGCATAAACTATAACCCTTTACATACCACAACTAACCCTTACCCTTACCTTAAATCGTGTTTAATTTTTGGTTAAATTTATGTTATACGGATTTGCAAACTGGGTAATGAATATTTCATTCACTAGTGTACAATAAGAACTTTTCATATTTTAATTACAATACACGTGTAGTTGGTAACGTCACTGTAACGTCATCCCCCTCTTGGTTACCGTCCCCCTTGAAATTAAACAAGCCAATCACAGCGCAGCATTATTCTGATCTGTGCGGAGTTTCAAACTGTGCTTACAAATCATTAATTTTAATGATTTATAAGCGCAGTTTGAAACTCCGGCAGATCTATTTTTATAAGCTTCAAGCAAAGTTTCTCAACAACTTCTGACCAAATTTGATGAAAAATTTAGAACTCAAACAAAAAAAAAAAATTGTTTTTTTTTATCGAATTTGACTGGGTATTAAACAGTGATTTAATAAAGCCGCAGCCGCTACGTTTAAAATTTTTAACCTTTAATTGAAATTTTCTCGACAACTAACAGGTTAAACTTGATGAAATGTTTTTTTTTATCGTAATTCTAGAAATTTGTAAATTTAAATAAAAAAAATTTATCAAGTTTGACCTGAAAATTTTTAAACGTAGAAGCTGCGACTTTATGCATTAAATTTTAAATCACCATTTCTCAATGATTACTCAATCAAATTCGATAAAGTTTTTTTATTTGAATTCAGCTGATAGCTGATCTATAAAATTAATTAAAAAAAAATGTATTGGAATTGATCTGGTAGTTATTGAAAAATTTTTGTTTCTAAGTTTAAAAAATACATTTGTAGCAAAGATATTAAAAAAAAAAATTTTGCTCGAATTTGATCTGATAGTCGTTGAGTAGGGTTCGAGGCGCGGGTAAAAAAATTAGGCATGCCTCTATAGGCAGGCATGTTCTGAGTTAAAATATACTATTAAAAACGTGCTGAGTTTAGGCATGCCATGCCTATGTTCGTTTAACCCCCCCCCNGCGTAATATTGACGTTAACCAAATACGGTTTTTTTTTCTTTCCTTTTTTTTTTTTTTTGCTAGGCCGTTTGAAGTTACAATTTCGTTTGTTCTCCTCCCCTTCGGCTCCAAGAGCCCCCAGAATTGAACAGGCCAAACAATCCAATAAGTCACGTGTTTATAAGTCAGCCAATAATAATGTGATTATTTTTGCAATTTTAACATGTTTGTTTAAATTGACACCCCTCCCCCACCACGCTTAAGTTTCGTAAGGGAACGTTAAACGAAATTATAACTTCAAACGGCCTTATATTGGGTTCGTTTTGTGTAAGTAAAAAATTCTAGAACTAAAGAGAAAAAAAAGTAAACGAAAGAGAAAAAAGTAAATAATTTACTGTTGTTAACGTCATTAATTTGAGCTTAATTTCCGTAGCGAATATCCCGATCGACGAAGGATGCCGGACAGGGACCTGCGAAATCTGAGATATAATTTAGCAAAATATGATTGTGATAACAGTAAATTATTTGTTTTATTGCTGTTTAATAGTTAAAGTGCGGATTGAATTACGTTTACTTATTTCTGCATAAATACGGAAAATTTATCTAATTAAAAAACTTGTAGTTTTTTTTTAAAAAAGTATTGAATTAAAATTCCATTCCGACTGTTTGTGTTTTACAATCGTTAGAAAACATTTATTATATGTCGAAACTGCTACTATTATTTTGTTTTCCTGATAAACTATTATTATAGCTGTTAATTGGCTTGAAAAATATATTTACTGAATTTACTGTAATCGAAGAAAATAAAAGCAAATCGAAGTAAATCGCAGTAAAACATAAATTTTGCGATTTACTTTGATCACAGCAAGTCACAGATTCCGCACTGTTATTAAATGCTCCACACCAATAACTGACGTATAGGGATGTTAAACGTCCAGTCCGGCCCGACTCGACTCCATGAGTCGAGTTTTAATCTGGGCTCGATCAAGTCAGACTTGTGGACCGAGTCCCAATAGCCACATAGTAGTCACATGCCATGGGACCATTATTAAAGGGAATTGCTACCGACACAGCAACACGTGACTTATAGACAAAGCAATGACTAGCATTACCTAAAATCAGGGACGGTGAATAATATCGATTTGATTTTGCAAAAATATCGTCAAAAATATCGATTTATATCGATATACTCATGATTGGCCAATTAAAATGCAAAGTTTTGTACAACAGTTACAGATAGCGTGATATAACGTGATCAGTAACTAAATTTCTTTCGTGTTTGTTGATTGTCTATTTTACCGAAGCTTATCAACGGTTCATGTTAGCAAATTTATATTGCCTGGCCCGAATTAGTATTATTTATTTCCTGGGAGCTTAAAAATTACAACAGAGATTCCCGATGATCATAGGATACAGATGGCCCGAAGGGCCGTCTGCATCATATGATCGTCGGGAATTCTCTGTTGTAATTTTTAAGCTCCCAGGAAATAAATGAATAATACCCTGACTTACGTTGTTCATGCCTGCCTTTATTATAAGTTTTCACGTGATTATTTGTGACCGGGAATCTTCCCATGGAAGATTCCCGATCATGATATGATTGCGCGGGAAATTATAATGAAGGTAGGCATGAACAACAAATAGTAAGGCAGAGTATTATACTTTTAATTTTGCCCAAGTGCATATTGTTACACTGCATTAACATTTGCGAAAATATCGATTTCCCATGATTTGGCCTAAAAATATCGTTTTATATATTATCGATACAAATCGATATTATTCACCGTCCCTGCCTAAAATACATGCCAATCTAACTTTAACTCGGACCACATAAGTCACGTGTATGCTGTGTCCGTCAACTAAAATTACTGATACACGAACAACTGTAACGAGTGTGATATAATCGGAATCAGAAATTGCCCGGATGTAGTTATTCTTTTACGTAGAATTTTTTTTGTTAGAACTCGAAGAGTGGTTTATTATATGTACACGTGTTTCATACACTAAGTGTACAAATAGAACCTTTTTTTAATTAAAAAATATATTATTTCTTATATTGCATATGACTACTATGGGGACCGAGCCTAGATTAAAACTCGACTCATGGAGTTGAGTCGGACCGGACCTGACTTTTAACATTCCTACTGACGTATTTGTGTGGAATTTGACCGGTCGATGTCTGGGTCCCTGCGGGACCAAGACTTCTCCCGATCAATTCCACAGTCATATGTAACAATCACACAGATCATGATTTACAATATAAATGGTATGAGTGCCACGAAGGAAAAGCCCGAATTCCCCATCTAATAATAATTCAGTTTTTATTTTGTGGCGGCAATCATTTCCAACTCAGGATTAGGATCGGTCACGGTCGATTATTGTCAGTTATTGGCCCATTTAACAACCGCCTAAGATCACCTAAAATTTGCTATTAAGATAACGTTTTCACTATTAGGCTAAAGTTTGAAGGTCATAATTTTCGTAAGTAAAAGACTGTCATGCACATTTTATTTATTTATTTATTTTTTTTTTATCTAATCAAAAACAAAGTGATCACCGTAGTACTGTAGGAAAAAAAAAGCCTAAGCCTAAAAGAATTGTTCATATAAAACAAATACACTTCACACTTTATGAGAAACATGTAAAATTCATAATATGAAGACAATTTCACATTTATTATTATTATTACTTTTGCTTTTTTATTTTATTTTATTTTATTTTATTTTAGTTTTTTTTTTTTGCATCGGGTATCATTATAATAAGCATCTGAAAAGAATCTAATGGCAAATCATTTATAAAATTAATAAAATTGGCAAGAAAAAATTATTATTCTAATAATGGATTTCAATTGATGTAATGCACAGTAAATTAGAATGTGTGTATCAAATAAAATCATTTATTTTTATCTTTGAGTATAATGATTTACGACTACAGCAATGTAATAAAAAATTTTTTACGGAATTTTACGGACTATTTAGGAATTTTCTACAAAATTCCGCATTTTATGTACACAATATGCATAAGGAATTTAAGCCATTTCTTTATAGATTCCATATCATTCCACCATAAATATATAATTTAAGGTGAATTCCGTATCAGGTATGCAATACGGAATTATACTAAATATCCCGTATGATTCGTTTAAATCCCGTAAACATATTTTTATAGGGATGATGTGTATTGGATAAGTCGAGAAAATTTGGCAAATATTCTTTTAAATTTTATAAAGCGAATCATATACTAGTAACATGTACAGTATACAAAATGTGTACTGGGTTTGGGTCAAAATCCCGACAAACAAAATCCCGACAGGTCATAATCCCGACAAAAAAATCCCGACAATCAAAAAAAGCTTTCCTTGAGCAACTTTACTATAAAACCAACTAAACCAAACCCTAGCCCAGGCGCTCGCCCTAACCCTATCCTAGGCACTCACCTAACCCTAACCTAACTTAAATAAATTTAATGATTTCTTTGTTGTCGGGATTGTCGGGATTTTTATTGTCGGGATTTTTTTGTCGGGATTATGACCTGTCGGGATTCTGTTTGTCGGGATTTTGACCCACTCCCCATGTGGAAAATCCCAAATATCAAACTGGAAAAATCACATCCGGACTGTCATAATTTCAAACCCGGCCAAATCCCAAATCCCATTCCAAAATTCTATCCCAAATTTTGAAAAAAGAATACAAAAAAAAAATAAAAATAAAAAATACAATAACAAACCAATAACAATATTATTACCATAGTCTATGGTAATAATATTGTTATTGGTTTGTTATTGTATTTTTTTGCTTTTTTTCTTTTTTTCTTTTCTTTTTTTTTTGTATCCTTTTTTCAAAATTTGGGATAGAATTTGGGATGGGTTTTGGGATGGGTTTTGGCAGTGTTGGCACTGGACATATGTCCAACTATTTTTTATGCTATTGGATTGGACTGGATATGTACATAATACTTGGGCATATGTCCAGTCCAATATGTCCAATAATTATAAAAAATATAAAAACTTTTTTTGATAAAAATGTAGCCTAACAAAAAAGTTTCCTTGAGCGATTTTACTATATATTTCCTAATTTCTAGCTCTAAAATAAATACTAACCCTAACCTTAACAAACTTTTTATAAATTTTATTGTTATCACGTGATCACAACTTTCTGAAAAGATTTTGATTGGCTATTTGTCACATGATAATTGTTGATTTATGTATTACACAAGAGAAAACTTAACCTAAACCAGGGGGTTTATGATTAATCTGTAGACCCTCCAGTTTACATATATATAACGATCTGCATAATTTTTTTGTTTTGATGCTTTATCGTCGCTTGGTTTTTAGGATTGTCACTCTTGGTGTCGTCGCTTTTGGTGCCGCATTTTTGTTGGTTTTGTCATTTCGCTCCTTGTATATGTCAACGCTTCCTAGTGAGTTGTTATTTTTCTTACGTTTTTTAGATTTTTTTTTTGCTGCCAGGTTTTTCGTTTCTTTTAGTATATTTTTCATAGGCCTTATGATTTTTTGTGCATTCTCGTCGTTTTTGGTGTCATTACTTTTTTGGTATTATTTCATTATGTTGGTTTCGCATAACCTTGTCACTTTTGTCATTTCGTCGCCAAAGTCGTTATAGTTTCATTGTAGATGTCAACGCTTCCTAGTGAGTTGATATTTTTCTTACCTTTTTTAGATTTTTTTTTGCTGCCAGGTTTTTCGTTTCTTTTAGTATATTTTTCATAGGTCCTTATGATTTTCGTGCGTTCTCGTCGTTTTTGGTCGTCACTTTTTTGGTATTATTTCGTTATGTTGGCTTTGCATAACCTTGTCGTCAGAGTTACTATGGTTCCTTTCCAGCGAAGACATTTTTTGTGTGTATTTCTTATTAGTTCTTGTAGTCCTTTGCATGTTACTCACTGCTTTTTAATATTTGTGGGCTTTATTATTTTTTGATAGATTTTTTTGTCGAATGTTTTTTACACTTTTTTACCTTTTTTTCAATTTTTTTTATTTTCGCTTGTATATTGTAAATAATAATAAATAAATAAAAATTAATAAAGATAAAAAAAACTGTCTTTAAAGTTTATTTTTTAAAATCAATTGAAATTTTTATTGCGAAACTGGCTTCGCGGCGATATGCATATAGTAAAAAACTTAGAATTTTTTACTCGATAGCTATTAGATCTGAACCAATCATATTTGAGGTCTAGTTTAATTTGCCTAAACCCCGGGGGTCCATGATAACTATCCTAAACCAGGGGTCTAGGATAAGGACGCTCATTACACAATGTCCAATGTCCAATACTTTTTGGTCCAATGGATTGGGCTGGACTGGACAAGGGTGGTCCAATGTCCATGTTCAATGTCAGGAACTATTTATATAATTATATATAGGAACCACATAAAAATTCCTCAGACACGTGATTTTGAACCAATCATAGCATAGGATCAGGTGTAATGTGAAAATGAAACAAAAACAGCCAGCTTTTTCAAAAATCGTCTATAACACAAAATTTGGCTTACACAACCACCTTCCCTATGAAAACTCATAATACAAGAATGCATGTAAAAATATGAAATTGTATGTGGGTAAGCACGGGTTTCATAATTACTGCACGGAAACTGCACAGAAACTGATTATCCAAAAAATTTAATACACATTATCACACGAAATATTGAAATCCGTGCACTATCATGCATAGTATTATAACCATTTATTGACGTGTATTAATCTTAATGATCACATAATTTCCGTGCACTAACGTGACAATCTTTAAGATTCTTAACGATCATAAATTTCGTGCACTAACGT
>QKWP01001120.1:49936-105511 GCA_003550325.1 Gigaspora rosea
TTTTTTTTCGATATTATTAGTTGCTGGGTTATTTTTAAAGTCGGTAGTTTTAGTAATTAGAAGTATTTTCTTATTCGCATGTAAATTATTAAATTAAACTATTTATATTATAAAATTTAATTAATAAAATAATTAATTGATTAATTGATGATCTGCCACAAATCACATAGGAGGACATTCGTCTGATTGGCTGATGTAAATCAATTGACCGGGAACTTATTTATACACATTAAAGTACTTTTTGAAAACACAACATTTCACTACAGCACTAATAAAAAATTACCGCAAAAGCCATTTTTCGCTTCGTAAGAACGTTTATATTCACTATGCAAAAATAATCAAAAATAATCAGTAACTACAAGAACTTCACTTAGAAGCGAATTTTCCTATATATTATATAATAGATATTATATATAACTATATATAAGCGCTATATATGGTTGAATTCCAAAAAACGGCCCACTGAAAGGCAGACAAGAGGCTTTAATATAAGTTTCAGTAAAGAGCTTTGTATTTACCTTTTAATTATGCTACTATTAAGCTAATAACAAATCTTAATTTCTTTTACATATTACAGAGATTACTTCGTTGGATCTTTAGATTTCATCGCATTCTTACACACGAACCAAAATGTGAAATTAATACAATAAAACCTCTATAAGTGCACGCTCTTGGGACCATGCTTTAACAATGTGCACTATAGATCGATAAAAGAAAGTGCATTTATAGGAACATGTATATATTTGGGTCAGAATTTGAGCGTGCATTTAGAGGAAGGTGCCCTTATAGAGGTTTTACTGTATATTGAATTTTTTTTTTACTTTTTATATTTATTTATTTATTTATTTTTGTAATTTATTTTGTAATTTATTTATTTATTTTGTAAAGTTAATAAAATTACAATAAAGATTCAAAATTTTATATAATACAAATTATTGACATTGAAATTTTTGTAATGCCTTCTCTAATGAAAGTGATCTATAATTTACCGGTTCAACTTCACCATCGTCATCACAAGGAGTACTCTTTTCTAATTCTTCAGCAATTACTTTTTTTCCCTTATTTTTTTTCTTTTTATTGTCTAGATTTCGTAACCTTTCCAGTAAGGACTGAACATGTTTATCAACGCCATCTTGCAAGAATGAGAAGCAATACAAGCATTTAGATCCATTGTGGTCATAACAGAATTTATGATACATATGACCACAGGCTAGAACTTCTATAATGCCTATATTAACAGAAAAAGAAAGACAATTAGACGCATCACAGTAGCGATACAAATCTGGTTTACACGAAGTACTAAAACCCAAGGGGAGATGGCATAGTCGTGCTTCTGGCATTTTCATCGCTATTAGTGGAATAGCTTCGATATTTTCATCACGCTTTCTTTTGGAAGATGAACTTATCTGTAAAGGAAGTGAAATTGGTAAATTTTGATGAAAAAAATGGGAATAAATATTAGAAAAACATTGTAAAAGAAAACAAGCGCTTTTCTTAGTCAATGCTGTTATATCTTGTGCTGAATACTCTTGCATTGCCCAGGTAGATGTTCTTGCGAAATTTTCTCTAAACCCATTAACATCCATTCGTAGTTGGTTAATGTAATGCCCGTATTTAATTATTTGCTGTACTTCTGTGTTTTTCTGTGTGCCTCTACGCAAAAAACTATGGAAGATTTCAACCGTCGAATCCGAAAATTTTGGAAGTTCATTTTTAATCGTATCTAAAATTGGATGGTTATTTAACTCCCAATAAAATATATCAGAAAAAAACATTAGTGGCGCTTTTGTGTAATTTTTGCGTTGAAATTTTAGAAATATTGTCCAAACACGAAAACAAGACTCAAAATATGTATTGAAATCACCGGAACGGAAGAATACAGCATAAATATCTAGCACAAGTGGGATCGTATTATCAAGAAGATCCTTAAGTGCAAGATATTCAGCATCCTTATACAAAAGTCTGAATTTTGTCTCAACGGCTAAAGAGATCTCTTGCCAGGCACTACGGAAAATCTCCAGGAGAAGATTTATACGCCATGGCTTGGGATTTTGTGCAAAAGGTTTCCGCTCCCCGAAAATATACTTATACATAGCGGAAAAAAAAGGCTGGTACTGGAGGAATACCAATTCCTGACTATTTAGTGAAATGTGAAGAGGACCTATAATAGGAAGAAAAGATAATATTTGGTCAGTAATATTCAATGATTCACGATAACACAAATAACGTGAAATTGCTGTCCGGAGATGAATTTGTCCAGGCCAATCGGCAACGACAGGTATAACATTTCCTCTCTCGATATATCGTTGCATAGATGGAACACTTGCAACGGCACTAATAGCTTTGATATATGTATCCGTAGTGTAAAGGTCATTTTCTTGTAAATCTATAAGAATGGTGTCTTTCATGGAACGAGTGCTTCGTTTTTCTTTTAAACTAGTGTCATAATCATGTGTAGTTAGTTCTTCTAATATCGTATCATTATCCATTACCCGAAACCCCCAACGTTGATTATGTGAAAAACGAAAGATTTTATAAACTTAGTCTCTATATTCATCTTAATTAATTCTGCATCGACTAAGAGAGGGTTGTGAATATTTATATTCGAAATGGCCTGTTGTGTTGTGATCGGGTTCATTAAAATTGTTGCCAGATGTGCTTCATCCAATGTAGTAGTCGTATTTGGTGCCCTCTTTGTATGGATGCTGTGATAGTCGTCAATATTTAAAACTATCGCATTTTCCATATGTTGCGCAAGTGCAGAATCGACAGTGCTAGCATGTTCTTCAGATATAGCTGTCTTATGCCGAGTAACTGTACGAGACATTGTAGTTACACCTAAATCGGCAAGGGTATCTATTGAAGAATTAGACACACCAACAGAATCCAAATACATTGCTACATCGCTCTTCATATTATTCACAAACTTGTTGCGAATTCCACAAAGAAAATAACAGACGAATAAAAGCTGCTTTTTTATTCGTATCTGTGATTCTTTGCTTTTATTAAGTGGGTTAGATGATAAATATAATGCTTTAAAAAACAACTTTAACCTCTTATCTTTTTGTTCCATGGTTGTCTTGAATTCGTCAAATGAATATATTGTTGGTTTTTTTTTTTTAACCTCTCGCTCGTATAAAATATTCGTCAATGACTCTATTGCTTGAGAAAAAGACAAAATGGAGTCAGTATCTTCAACTTCAATTTCAGCTTCAACAGACCTGATCTCTTCAGAATGCTGCCTAAATTCAATTGAACTGTTAACGGCAATGCTATTATAACAGTTTGAGCAAACTGTGTCACCTAATTGAAGATAACTTGGTAAAGTATGGTTGGATCGGGCTTTAGAAAGAAAACTTTCAGAAACCCTTCTCCATTGAGTTGATGCTTTTCAGCAAATAGTAATAACACACGGTCCAATAAGTCGTGGCATATTTTCCCTTAGATTAAGTGCTTGGTTATGCTTTTATTATTTTAAATAGAGAAAGATTAACACTTAGAAGCTAAAAAGACTAGAAAATTGAATAAAGTACTTTAAACGATATAAATTACGTATAAATTACGCAATTGATCAAATGATAATTTGATTGGCTAATTATTACGGAGACTCACGGGTAGATCTACCAAAATTAACCAATCAGACGAATGTCTTCCTATGACCACAAATCGATAGTGTGATCATAGTGTAACGTGACGCAGATCCTTACTATTTGTTGATATGTAAATCCTAAAATGTAGGAATTTTTTTGCCCACCCAAGGTAAACATTTTTTCTTACTAAGTTAAGGAGTCATGTCTACTAAGTAAAAATTGTAGAGCTCATCGAGACGAGTCTAATGGTGGTTAGATCATCGAAATCGGACCAGTAGATGATGAGATACCTTCGAAAAACGATTGGCCGACTATATGTAAACAATAGGTTTGTTTACACAAAATTTTATATAGTCGACCAATCGTTTTGGAAGATATCTTATTATCTACTGGTCCGATTTCGATGGTCTTACTACCATTAGACTCGTCTCGATGAGCTCTACAATTTTCACTTAGTAGACATGACTCATTAACTTAATAAGAAAAAAAGTTTTCTAAGTTTTCCTTAGGTCGCCAAAAATATTCCTATATTATAGGATTTACATAGTAATTTGCGTCACGTTACACTATGATCACACTATCGATTTGTGGCGGATCATCAATTAAGTTATTTAATAAAATATAAAATTTAGTTAATAAAATAATAAAATTTAGTTAATAAAATAATGCATATACGATATATGTTATTATGTGTATATGTATGGACATATGCTATTATATGTTACCTGCACGTAAATATGCAAGAGACAATGCACGAGAAAACACATAAAATTGCACGTAAGTACGTGCAGCGTTGCACGGAATCCGCGCCCTTTTACGTGCCATGAACTTGCTTTCCCGTGCATTGTCCCGTGTATATTTACGTGCAGGTTTGTGTGGTCACGTATTCAAACTTTTCCGTGTATTTCAGTATTATTCCGTGCTGTAATTTCTCATAGGGCTTCTGCGTCTTAACAAAAAAATTTCTTGCAAAATTTTGCTATATATAAGGCTCTTCCGAACGCTCACCCTTACCCTTATATCGAAAATTAACTTTTTAATCGAAAAATGCAATGACACGTCGCGATTTTTTTTCGGCCAATAGAATTTTAGCGCATATCATCACGTGCCTGCGGAAATTTATGCGGTTCCGATATTTGAGAGATACAAGTAAACTTTTGTAATGTATAATCAATCTCTCGTGATTTTATTGGATAATCTTGGGATTTGGGATTGGAATTGGTCCATTTTTGCCACATGGAATTTCAGATATGACTGGACAATCACATTCGTCCATGGATAATCCCAAATCCCATGAGTTTTGCCAACAAGCACTTAGCGTAGTAACTATATAGTAATTATACATTTGCCATTAAATCTAATAGTATCTATATATTTACTATGCAGTTACTGCATATTAAGGAATCTCAAGTTTCTGTAAAGTATGCTTTTTTTTTCTTTTTTTTTTTAAATATTAAAAGTAAGACCAAGTATACATTTTGTACGCATGGATACAAACATATATTTAATTTAATAATTCATAAAGTTATAAAAATGCAATATTTATTAAAATAATCTCTATTATATGCATGCACTTTTCAATTCTTATATTATAAATTGTAAGATATTATATAGTATATTAAACCCAGTCATTTATTAATTGTTATCATCTAAACAGGACATAGAGAAAATTGCATATGAAACCATTCCTTCCCGTGTACATATTCTACATCATTTGTCAATTTGTATCACTTCTCAATTGGCATGTGCCATTTGTAAATTAAGAGATAACATTTAAAATTGATAGGCATTTACCGTCAATAAAAATTTTTTTTTATACTAAAAAAGAAAAAATTGAATCTAAAACTAAAAAATAAAAACAAATAAATAAATTATTACATACTTGTTTATTGCCTATATTAAACAAATACATTCAAATATTCAGTATGTTTTGCACATAGCAATCTAAGCAACGTTATGAATTTTTGCATGCACAACGTAAACAGCATTCAAATTTCTTTGAACATGGTGAATTATAAAAACATGACTTAGAGCTGCAATTTTCTTTTGATATTTCATGCTTGATTGCTTTATGTGCTGCACCAATTACTTTATAAAATTCATCTAATGAATTTACGCTCCTAAATTGATTCTATCTATCTTGCAGTTCTCTGTCGTGCTGATACGAAGAATTTTGAAAATATATAGTGTTACTATCGTTGGAGAGCGATTTCACTAATAAGTGTCCAGTTGACTACTAAAATTTTAAATATAAATTTGACTGTGATAATCAATTCCCAAAGTTATGATGCGTCATTTAATAAATTTCTATGTTTAATGAGAGTGGGAAAATGGGTTAGCCTGTGGGGAAAATGGGTTAGGCGCGTTATCAGTACAGATCAGGGGTTCAAAAAAATTATTTGGGGTTTAACATTGACTGATTAATATATAATCTGGTAACTAAAATTTAATTTTGGTGACC
Organism: Gigaspora rosea; assembly: GCA_003550325.1. Lineage (NCBI taxonomy): Eukaryota > Fungi > Glomeromycota > Glomeromycetes > Diversisporales > Gigasporaceae > Gigaspora > Gigaspora rosea. The sequence continues at coordinate 55,988 of QKWP01001120.1, forward strand.
AAATGTTTAGATTTGGTGACCAATTACCCGCTTAATTTCGCAAATGCGCCGTAATGTTTGATATAATCAATTTAATTTATCAGGGTAATTATCAATAATAAATAAATTATAACAATTAAAATAATACAATTCCACATATATAAGTTGAAAAATCGATTCTTATTAATAATCATTATTAAAACCGAGGTTTACTTGAAGAGCGAAATAACATCTTTTATACTTTTTGGTTACAATACAAAATTATTCATTAATATTTGAAGATCGAAAATAGCAGCTCTTCTATACTTTTGGTTACAATACAAAATTATTCATTATTTCATATGTTTGTCTATCTCTATACTATCGTTCTCCTTTTCGACCAGAACAGTACTTTCTTGACCAGAACAGCACCTAAGCCCTACCAGTTCTGTCCCTTTTGGATGACTTCGTCTGTAAAAAATAAAAAATATATATGTGTGCATATTTTTGTAAAAACTTAGTTTTCGCAAAAATTAGATTATTTAGAACTTAATATAAAATACTACAAAAAATTATTTTGGCCCATCATCTTTTGTTACGGGGTCCCATAAAATTTATTCAGAATTCCATAGCAAAATATATTATTTAAAACTATTGAAACATACAATATGTATACGGCGTGCCGGAAAAATAAATCAATATCTTTGTATTTTCTTAGTCAAATGCATAAAATTGTAGGCCCTTCATTTCTCTTCGAAAAATGGTAGGTATGTAAAATTTTCGATCTATTATATATGCAATGATGCAATTTAGTAAAAATGATAAATTCTTAAGTTATATTGTATAAACAATAATGCCATTTAATAGATTTCTATTTGCAGAGCTTTGTTTTTACTATAAGTTCAGATATCTGGATTGATCAAACGGATAAATGGATTATGTACTATTATTTTATTTAATTTTTCTGCTCCAAGAATTTCGAAATCAAAAATTTTTAGAGTAATAAAAATTTACTTCTATAATTATTTCAATACAAGTTTGTTCATCTATATTTAAAATAACTTCAGATCTAAACATTTCTAATGATATTTTTTCCGTCATCTTTCTATCTCATAAAAAACATAAATTTTTACTGCAGCCGGACGATTTTCTAAGCATTTTTCTTAGCATTCCTTCATTAGATTCATGTAGCATTGTGATATATCCTAAATGGCAGTTGGTCCTAAGTTCTTTATAAAAAATTATAAAGTGCTTCCATTCGAATTCTGAAGAAAACATAATCGAAAGGATTATGATTTTAAATGTGAAAAAACCTTCATATTTATATATATTCGATTCATTTAATAATTTATATCAGTGATTTAGAAAATTAATTTGTTCCTAAGTTTGACACTATTAACTGAAACTTGAGAAGGTTTTGGTTACAACCGCCTATTCTGATATTCTTGTTAATTATGTTACCCGGATATGCCTAGATAACCAAAATGTCTACCGACGGTAACCGAATAATGTTTTTTAAAGGGCACATTCTAGGATCCGTCAATGCAATGCAGTGATATGAATGCCAATAGATTTCCAAATACTTTTTCTTTTCTTCTTCACTCATTATCATCTCATTTTCTTCATAGGCCTCATCCATACATTTTTTTAGAACTGTCACCAAAACAAAGATATGTATACTGACATTTTTGCACTTGTCATGTTCTTTTTTCATGAGACCTTTCTCCAACATATTCGGTGACTAGCTATCAATAACCTTCTTACAACTTACTGTTTACAATAGGCAGTGTAAATCTAGGGAAAGAAAAACAGATTCATTGGAGCTCAACCTAAATTTTTTACCGAGCCACCTAGCAAACACAGAAAAGAGACGTGTGATTCTATCATTTATTCGCTCCAAGTCCCTTGCTGTCGCAGGCAGTCACGATTGCCACTTTTGCAGGATGTCTGTGTCGTTCTGAATAACTCGACCAATTATTTGCTTCTCTATCATAAAATTCTCGTCCCAAGTCAAACACAATTATGTTGTATGGTGCAATGCTTTTCGATGTTAAACTATGCTACTTATATAAAATTAAATTTAGATCAAACAGGTATATCCGAATTTTATCTATGCAGGAGGGAATAATAATGCTAACTGTGCATTTCAGTAATTCATTCATGTTTAAGACTTCCTTGATCTGTTGCTTTGCTTAATTTCGCGTGAGTACGTGGCATGTAGCTATAAAATTTCTCAAGGTTATAATTTGACTGTAAGGGACATATTCGCATTAATTGAGCTGTTGTAATCAGTAACTGAATTATTTAAGATATTCAGTTGTATCACTAATTCAATTTGAATGTCTTGCTTTTATATTTATTAATATAAATTACATGATATCATAAAACGTAATAACCGAAAGTTAAGCATCCTTATAAAAAAATAAAAAAAGATAATTAATTTTAGAACGGTAGTATTTAAACCACTCATCTTTAAAATTTTTTTTAATTGCATTATGTTAATACCTAATGATAATTTGGGTTAGGTTCTGCAGAAAGGGGATCAACATAACAAAAGACTTCAGATCAATTATGTTATAATAATAAATCATAAGAAAATATAAACTTAAAAAAACTATACTACAAAATTTTATTAATGCAACTTATTTTGTGTTTTAAATGAAAAGTGATTCTGATCTTATTCGAAACTGATATGTGCAAAAAAGAAATTTTTGAATCCCCCTTTTTGCAGCACTTAGCCCATTTATGTGTAAATGAGCCTTAGAAGCAGGATTGACAATGGATTATGTCCATTAAAAATAACTTTGTCAATGGACTCAACGGACCAATACCATTAACTAGAATAAGGTCATGCCAAAAAATTTCATCATTAATAATATTGAATCGTGAGCATCCAATAGAACAAATGGATCTTGTCAATGGACCTGGGTCCATTGATACCAATGGACAAATGTGTCAACCTTGCATAGAAGAATTATAATTCATAATATGTATTATCTAGAGTTCTGACCCGGGTCGAAAAATACCGACCCGGGCGGGTCAGGCATTGACCCGGGTTATGACCCGGGCCAACAGGTCAAACAGAAATTTTTAAAGTGAATCCTTAAAAGTTGATGTAACGACCCTTAATTAAGGCTAAATTGTATAGATAGCAATAGATAGCAGCCTGTGTTCTAAATATTAAATGGAATTTTTCGGATTATGTATTGAAAGATTTCTCGACCTTGCTTCATTCTCTACAGAAATATTGAGTTACTGTATTTTAAAAGGCCAATTTTCGACCCATGACCCATCTAAAGCTGACCTACACAGATCAGACGACCCGGGTAAGAGTTTATTCGGTGAATTGCACATTTTAGTAGGCTTTTGCTTGTTTTGAATTCTGACCAGTGTTTAAAATCTAAATGCGGAGCAGATTGAAAGTTAATTCCGCAAGCAAAATTTTTAGGAATCTGCGGATTTTATTATGTGCTGCGCATAATTTTTTGATTTTTTATTATGTTTACAAGAATTACTAAGTTTTTCCGCATATTAAAATAAAATTGAATTTTAAACACTGATTCTGACCCGTTTGACCCGGGTCAGAGCAATTTTCGACCCGTGACCCGCCGGGTCGGGTGACCCGTTCGGGTCAGCCGGCCCGGATAATAACTCTAGTATTACAGTATTATCAATGTTCAATATCGTTTATGTGCTGCCGTCAATATATTGACATTTCGAAAAAAATTAATGCCTTAACTTTTACCGCCCATATCTCGATGAATTTCGAAGCTATTTGCATATTTTAATAGTCAAAAGAAAGCTTAAATCTTGAAACATCTTTTGACTACTAAATCATGAGAATTGCTTCGAAATTTATCAGGATATTAGTGATGAAATTCAAGTCATTGATTTTTTCAAAATGTCAATCTGCTTGATTTCTATTGACGACCGCCCAAATAATTTTAATATTTTACAGTACCCAATTTCAGTTACAGTGTAAGACAGAATAAGCTATCCAATTTTTATATAGTAAATTTAATTACTATAACTTTATTAAAATAAAAATTTCTTTTTCAATTTGTTGTTTTTTTATCTAAAAACATATTGAATGAGGAATTTTCAAAATTTTTTAATTTTAATAAAGCTATAGCAGTTTAAAATACTTAAATTCCTTAAGTAATGAGCAGTAAATGCGTAGTAGCTATATAGTAATTATATAGTTGTATTAAATTTAATAGTAACTATATAGTTGCTATGCAGTTAGGCAGTTTGAAGTTAATTTTTTGGTTAACATCAACCCCCAGCTGAAGCTCCCCCGAAAACGAACAGCCAACTGGATGACTCTCACCAGTCACCTGATTTATATCGACCAATGAAATTGGCCCATCTTTGTTCATTTTTATATGTTCGTTTCATATGTTCGTTTCATTTTACCCCCTCCCGAGAGTCCTGGAAAAGTTATGTTAACCAAAGAATCAGCTTCAAACGGCCTTACTGCGCATTAAGGAATTTGTCACTTTGCAAAAGTTCATATATAATTTTTAAGAAATTTAATTTGTTAGTATTTTTTACTGGAAATATAGATTTTTATTATTAAAATTTTCAAAATTTGGTACTTTGCGGTAAAAAGTGAATATCTTATGCTGTCCTACACCGTATCATTATAGAAAAGGCTATAGAAATAGTAAAGGATGCGAATTTCTCAAAACTATGTGCGGGATGCGCATCACACGCGTGATCCGCGCGTGATTCACGGGATAGATTAACAATGAACTGACTTTCAAATTATTTTAGGAATATTGCGAAATGATAGTCAAAATTTCATCAGAATATTTCGTGTCGCCCAGCAATATACAGATTATACTTCGCATCCCGTTCAGGATCCAAAAAAAACCTCCCACATCACATACGTGCTCATCTCTAGAAATTAGGGTTGGGAATGGGGAAAACACTGGACACATGATAATTTACCACGTGACCAATGTTTTGATAGTCCGAATTAAGGACGTAGATTATTTGTCATATGATCTACGTGGTATTACATAGTAAATAAAAAATGCTTCTAATTAAACTTTTTAACAACTTATCCAATTTGTATCAAATTTATATAATATGTAGTTTAAATAGATATGACGATCGGTGAAAATTTTTTTAATCGATCATATTCATTTATAAAATGTTCGAAAGTTTGATCGATTGAATTACGACATCAACAAGCCATGCGCTTGTCGATGCGCTGGGAGTTTGTTTAGCTCTAAATTCTGTGGTTCGCATTATTAATTTAATTTATAATTTGCTATGCGCATCATTTTGCAATGGATGGTTATAATTTTGTGCATTCTGTATATATATATATGACTTGGGTGATGGGTATAAAAAAATTTGTAAATTATATTACTCATTATTATTGTAATGGTATGTACTTTTAATTTATAGGGTAGCATCAATAATTAGTGAAACGATTTACAAGTTTTTATGCCCTGTCATTTATTTGTATGATTTAGATTAGGTTTATTAGATAATTGATTAAAAAGTACAGGTATTTATGTTGAAATTTAATTTTATTGCATATTTATTAATCCTTTTCTGTGTACTTCGTTTAGTCTTGCGATTCATTTATAACTGTTATATTTGTTTTTACAGAGTTAAAGTCGAAGTTTAGAATGTTAATGGATTCCAGGTCAGTAAAGCGATTAAAGTTGAGGTTATTATTGTTGGTTATGGTTATTAGATTGTGATTGAGGGTGTCAATGGATTTTGAAATTATTAAATTTATGCCACATTTACTGGTTGGGAGGTTTTCACATATAACTTTGTTAATTTCTTTTGCAGTTTTTTGTATTCCTATGAGGTGAGTTGATGTAATTATTTATGTTCAGAATTTGAGTTTTGGGTTTTGTTATTGATCATATTTTATGATGCTTCTGATAAGTGACCAAATCGTATTTCTTGGAGTAAGTTATAGAAACCGGGGTCGTTTCTTTGTTGTTTTGTTTGAGTTTGAAATAGGGAGAAAAATTTTTTCCAAACAGGTGAGTGAAATGCATATTGTGCATTTATTGGTGATAGTTGAAAGAGATCACCAACCAGAAGTGTGGAAATTTCCCCAAATATTTTTAAGTTATTATGAATTGAGCAAACATGTTGCTAATGAAAGAAAATAAGTCACTTGAAAATTGATATTTCTTCAATGATAATTACTTCAATTTTTTTTAGATTTTCTCTTTCAGTTTGATCTTGAGTTTTGTAATGTGAATGAGATTGTCTTATTTTTAGTGCTGAATATATTGTTTTCTACCAATATTTTATGCTGCTACTCCAGTTAGAACAATTATGAGGTAATTGATTTTTTGGATTTGAGGAGGTTTATGATTATGTGCAAAAGGTATGATTTGCCTGTGCTGGCTGATCCAGTTAGGAAGAAGTAAGGGTATTTACCATCATTTTCTATTTTCCAAGAGGTACAAAGGATATTATAAATTAAATATTGATCTTTGTCAAGCATTAATAAACAGTATGGATCTAAGATTAGAGTTTTTCTTTCTAGTGATATTAATTGTTGGAGGATTAATTCATGTAGTTCTATGTTGTCTAGGTTTTTTTGTATTTGGTTGATTATTTCTCTATAAACATTTGAGGTTCAGAGTTGGTAGAAGATGGAGGTGTTGGTTAGTCTGCTAATTTCTAGTTGATATTGTTCAGAGAATAGGAATTTGAATTTTTCGAAGTAGCTTGTGTTGTTTTCTAAAAGTTCTTCTTCAGGTAGCATGGAATTTTTATTATTAGATGTTGAAAAAAGAATAGTTCGCCTAATATTAGAGTTAATAGTTTATTATTTATTTTGTTAGTTAATTTTATTTATTTATTTGTTTATTTATTTATAAATTGTGTTTGGATAAATGATTTATATTTGTTCTGGTTAGAGTATATAATATGTTTTACTTACCATCTTTGACTTTGTAGGTAACGAATCTTAAAAGCAAGGGATTTTCTTTTAGTTATATAATGACCTTTTTAATCTCTTGTCCATGGTTGTCTTGTGGTTCGAGGTGGAGTTGTAAGTTTTATTCAGAGTATGTCATATTTTGGAATTCAGTAGTTTTGGGTTAGGTAAAATATTTATTGATAGCATTATCCTAGTAAGGTTTTTCATTATCATCATTATTGTTTTCTTGTGCTCTTAGTTGCAAGTAGATTGGTTTATTGCTTTTATACACATGTTTGATAGTGCAGAAAGCAGATATTGGACGAAAACTGTTGATTTTGTTATTTGATATTTTTTTTTGGTATTAAGGTGAGATCTTGCTTATATCTTATTTTGTTATTTAATATTGAAGAAGTAATATTATTATTCATTGCTCTGAGTCATTTTGCTTGTATGTAGGTTCAGTAGCTATCATGATCTCAATATTAAATGTTTTTAATGGTTCGGGTTTTGTTATATATTTTGTTATATATTTAGAAATCCTGTAGTAGTAATATACTGAAAGTTGATATGTTCTTGCCAGATTAGTAGAGTTTTGGGATAATATAGTACAAACTATTGAACTTCTTCTTTTATTCTCCTATAAATATATCTGAAAGAGCGAGTATCTCTGTATATGATGTTTGATAGGGTTGGGAATATACATGAGGACGAAAGCATTTCGGGTTCTAAAACCTGAAATTAAAATTTGAAGACGAAATTGTTTTTGACCTATTTTACTTAAAAGATGAAATTATTTGATACTTTTTTTGAATAGACGAAATTATAAGGAACATATCTATATAAATTTTATTTGCTCTACCTTATAAAAAATTTTAATTTTTCTAATGAAGACGAAATAGGCCTTTTTCAAAAATCAATTTCAGTAGCATCACTAGTTGGGAAAATCCTTTTTTGTATGAAGATTTGTCAGGATTGGATCTACCACATTTGTTAGAATGACATCTGTATTGGAGTTATTAGATTGTATTTTTGATTATTACTTTGTTAATAGTATGGTTATGATTTTGATTATTACAATTATTATTATTATTATTATTATTATTATTATTATTATTATTATTATTATTATTATTATTATTATTATTATTATTATTATTATTATTTATTATTTTTGATTATTTTGTAAATTTAGCTAACTTATAGATTAAAAATTCTGTTTGAATAGTTTCAAGTTTATTGTTTAAAAACTGAAAAATTAAGAAATTTTAACTAATCTATGAATTTGATATGCAGTAATTAATTGGTATAATTTTGGTTCTTGATACTAATCTAGTAGATCATCTCTTATAGTATTTTTTTGATTAGTTTAGAGATTTTATACTTGTATAGATGAAACTGTAAGTATGTATAGTTCCTCTATTTTGGAATTCATCTTGTTCAAAATAATTTTTGAATTTGTCTCACTGAGTTAGTTTTTCGTTTTTCTATAACTTATTTCATATGTTGCTAAGCTTGTACTTATAGAATAGGTATATGTGTAGTAGATGGTTAGTTGGTGATGGATCTCTATTATCAGTTAATAGTAAAATGTTTTTGAGATGAATCTACTTATCTTCTGTAATTGTTATAGTGTAGAATATTTGTGATAAGCTATAAGTATGAAGTATCGTATTTACTTGGAGTTCTTTTATTTTGAAAAAAAGAGCAGCAGAGGACTCCGAACATCTAGTATAGAGGTTATACTTGTTTTTTTTTATCAAAAACCCTTAAATTTGAGAAGCAAAAAACAGTTTTTGGCAATTATCTTGGCATCTAGTAGACCAATTTTAACAAACATTTTTTTAAAATGAAGCTCTCAGTGAGGCGCAGCTAACAAAAAAAGTTTATTCAATTCTGGTCACTAGATCAAAAGTTATTTAAACAAATATATTTTGTCATTTTCAGCAAATTGGGCTAAAATTGGCCAAAATCCAGTTATGACCTATATGAGAGATATCCGGGGTCCTAGCAGTAGTTCTTAAACTTGATCATATAGCTATTGTTTTTGATTCTTCAATTATAGATTAATTGGTATATATGCTTTTTCCTGAGAGGATGTAATGTATTGCAAACAGTGTTTAAAATTTAATGTTCTTATAGTTCTCAATAAACACTTGCATTTTTTTAAGAAAATTGATATTTAGAAAAGGTTCTCTTATTTGAGAACATTTTATCTTCTTAAAATGTTCTCAATAAAATATTTATAAAATTTTTATGTTCTAGATTTACTATTGAGAACAATATATTATATAAAATGTTTATCAATTTGATAATATAGTTTGATTGTAACAAATTTTGTATAAATATATATGTATATATATGTGTATATATACATAATATATAGTATATATGTTTAAAATTGTACAATATGAATAACAAATAGATATTAAGAAAATAGCCTTTAAAGATTTTTAAAATAAAATATTCATTAACCATATAGTGTATTTTTTATATAGAAAGTATTATTACTATATAAACTTAATATACAGTCAACACTCTCTAAGGGCGCTGACATTTATTAGGTAATATTTTAGGGGGTGGGGGTCAAGAAAAATCTTACCTTAGTTAAATTTGATTGGCCAAAATTCTATTTATAGATCTTACCTAGGGGTGGGGGTAAGCCCATATAGTAAATGGATATTAGGTAATAAATGTCAGCACCCTAATCTGAACTGCTAGGACTATTTTTTTACTATTTATATATGGCTTATCTGAACTTTATAATAAAATTTACAAATGTTCTAGGAGATTTTGTTCAGTTTAAAAAAAGGTTAATAGTGTTCAGTTTAGAGAGGTTCGAATTAGAGAGAGGTGACTATATACTACATGTGTCTAAAATTAAGCTACCTTTTTGAGCAAAAAATTACATAAAAAATGTAAAATAGCTTATTTGCAGATTGTTGGATTTTTTGAAAAATTAAAAAACCTATAAAAAGTTGTCCAAATGTTACCAAATTTTTACTATAAATATATTTTGAATTTTTTTCTGCGTTTTACAACTGAGACCATGTCTCAATTCTTTATTAATTTTAATAAAATTATAATATATAGGGTCTGTTCCTTGAAAATCAAGTTTTGATCATATAATTTGCTATGTCCTATAAGGTCATTTTCAAGGAACAGACCCCATATAGTATATTTATGTACATAAGGTCACTAAACTACATATGAATATTCAATTCAGACTATTTTATTTGCAGCCTAGAGTTGACTAAGTAGAACATCTGTTCTATCTAGTCTTATTTTTCAAATTTTACTTTGGTTCCACAACCTAAACTGGCCATGGTTTCCAAAAAATGCTATTAGAAGTTCATGACTTGATCTTTTCACTGCATCTTATAACTTCGGTTAAACAAATTATAAATCTAAACTAACAAGTTAAGACTTACAGGATTTGTTATACCAATTACTTATTAAGTCCATTGATTGATATCCTGGGTCCCTGTCTTTCTATGATGTTTCAGTTCCCTAATAAAAATTAGCATTTACAACAAAATATACATAGATAGGTCAGGTATGAGTTTGCTTATTTTTGAGGTTTTTATACTGATCTTTTCTATTTATAGTAATTTTTTGCTTATTTTTAAAGTTTTTCTGCAGATCTTTCCTTTTTTAGTAACCCTATAATTAACCTGACCTATCTATGTATATTTCGGGGTCCTTTACTACTAACAAGATTTGAATTGGCGACCTTTCAATTTGTGACCTCAGAACATAACTGCTATGCTATCAAACCTGAGATTATAAATATATTTTGGTGCCCTGAACAAGTTTACCTAATGGCACTTTTTTGAGATTTACTAGTAAAATTTAAACTTTTATATATAGCAACTATTGGCAATTTTTCTTTGATTTTTAAAAAAATAAAGGGTGGCTTATTTTAGATAGTAGCTTAATTTTGGATATATATGGTAGATAATTTGGGTTAATAATATAATAATACTAAGCAAGTAAAAAAACACAAAGTATTTGTTAGTATGAAGTTTAAATAGTTAAATAGTTAAATAACAAAGTAATTAGATTCTAATTTATTGTATTAACTAATAGTAGCATTAGTATAATATTATAACAAGGCTTGTTTTATTATGAGCAAATATAAAAATCACTTGAAGTTTTAACAAAATTATTAGAAATTAAATTATATAATAGGATCCAAAAATATATATAGATAGATCAGGTATTAGTTTGCTTATTTATAGTATTTTTTATACAGATCTTTTTTATTTATAGAGGATGTCTAAGCTGTGTCTAGTCATGTGTTTTGATTTTTTAATTAAAGTTTGAGTAAGGGTTTGTTTGGAGTTAGGGTTTAGAGCATGTCTTATAGTAAAATTGTCCTTCTACTATTTTTTATTAATTCACCAAGATGGGTTTAAACTGTTGTTTCTTGTATTTTGCGACTTTTGCTTTTTCACTGTTTTTGTTTCTTTGAGCTGATCTGTGTAGATCAAAATAAACAATCCTATTGGTTCTATGTTATGAGATGGACATGCTTTAAATGACCCTATTTATAGTAATTTTTGTTATAATTAATCTAACCTATCTATGTATATTTCAGGGTCCTCATATATTATATTGTGTTATATTAAAAAAATATAAAGAACTATATATAAAGTTTAAAAAATTATTAATAGATAAGTACAAACTTAGTGTATAAATTGTAAATATAGAATATGAACATTCTTAAAAATTAAAGTTCAATATATTTAATATATAATAAACACTAAAAAGTTTTTGATAACAATAAAGGTTTAAATTATGCTCTTTTGAGAACATAACTTTAGATTTGAATTTTAAATACTAATTGCAGGTGCAATAAATTATAAAACCCTTAAAAACAAAGTATTATTTTATAGTGACCTGTTGCCATGGCAATCCATGATCGACCAATCAAAATCAATCATGTGAGTCATGTGACTACTGGTTTGTGAAGAGCAAATCATTGAACATGTGATCTATGGGCCCGATTTTAATAAGCAATCATTTCAAAAATATCGCATAACAAAGTAAATAACAAAAAAAAAAGAAAAAATCTATTACTAGGAAAACCCTCAAATTTTAAAAAAAATCAATGATGCATCAATTTAATTTATTTTCATCAAATTAGTATTACTGCATTATAATATCATAACCTCTATATATCTGGTGCCAATTTTGACTTTATTTATAAAAAAAAATTTTAATCAAAAATACTTTGCTGACAATCATAGCACAATGATTTTAAGACTAAATACTACACACCTATGACCGAGCTTTAACAATAGCAAAATTGTTATGAATAACAATCTTTCAACTCAAATAGCTTTTTTAATCATTCTAACTTAACTGATTTTTTACAAAGACAAAACAAAAATACCAGAAACCTAATATAAAAAAAAAGCGACCCCACAAAATTGCCAATGTTAAAATGCAAAAAAGCACTGAAGCATGCAAGAAAGCACTGAAACATGCAAAAAACACCAAAGCAGAGAAGCAAAAAAGCACTAAAGCAAAAAAAGCAAAAAAGTACTGAAGCAGAGAAGAAAGAAAGCACTAAAGCACTAATTCAAAAAAGCACTAAAGCACAGATGCAAAAAGCACCAAAACAGAAACACAAAAAAGCAACAATGCAAAAATGCAAAAAAGTATCCCACCTATTCAATGAGGTCTTCTATGAGGCATTGAAGTCATAATAGCAAAGCCCAGCATCTATTTTCTAATATCAAATAAAAAATATCTAACAAAAAAGAAAAGTTAGTACACAAAAAAACAAAAATAGTAAAAAAAAATGAACTGATACTTATTCAAAGACTGATTCTAGCCCTATTTCGTGCTTTAGCTTCTGGTTTCAAACAAAGAAATACCTAAAGAAAAAGAGAAATTAGTATCAGTAACAAGAAAAAAACAACTAGCAAAAAAGAAAAAAGGCTGGTACTTATCTGAAACAATGCAATGAAGTTGTAAAAGCAAAGCCCATTTCCCTGATAACAGATGAAGAAGCATCCAAAAAAAAGAAAAACCAGCCCAGTTCCATTTTCATCTCAGTTCCTGGTATTGAACCAAGAAATATCTAAAGGGAGAGGAAATTAGTGCTACTGAAAAGAAAAAAAACAACCAGAAAGAAAAAAAAAGGCTGGTACTTATCTAAAGACCAGCCCCAGTCCCAGCAAGATTTAAAGAAGTTAAGGCAGTATTCTTGCATAGTGCTACTGCTAACACTTTTCAATCCTCAATTAGTTGAAATCATATTTTCACAAAGCCAATTTCAAACATAAAGGCCTAAAAAAAAGAGAAAGCAGCCCTAAAGAAAATCCAAAAAAATATTAGTACGCGAAATGAAAAAAAAATACAAAAAAAAAAATAATCTAGATTTACCTGTAGATCTAAAAGATCGAATCCGGTACCACGAAGACAAGCCCTATAATATGATCACCAATCTTAAATATGATTGGCCGATCATATGGGGTTGCTATTGCGACGGGTCGCCATTTATAATTTTCCTTATTTTAATTATATTTAAGCAAATCTTTAGGTTTTGGCAAAGACATGTGAAGTGCACTTATAGAAAGAAAGTGCATGTGAAGCGCACTTATAAAGGATGCACTTATGGAAGGTCGACTATACATCATTTTTTCAACAATGATTATGTGCTACTGCGTGTTAATTTGGAAAGCCCATGTATGCAAATTCGAGACCATGTAAACTATTTTTGAAGGATTCGATATCCAAAATAACGCCCACGAACGTTTTTTCGCGTTTATACGGTAGATTTTATTGATATCATTTGCCAAAAATTAGTTTTCTACATATTCACTAGATTTATTAAATTTACAATGAACTTAAAATGAAATATATCATGTAAAGAAGAATACTATATTATAAATTTGAATAATCTCTATAATCTTTATAGTAGCAATTAAATGCGATTAAAAGTATCGACTATTAATTATTTTATATCAGTGATGTTAAATGATCTGGTCATTTGAAAAATTTTTAAATGACCCTGAAATAGTGATATGAGCCGATGCCAAATTCTCGGGCTGACCCGGCTGCGGAAATTAATCGGCCCGGTCGACCGGGCCGATCATATTGTTAAAAAACTTTCAGTCAAACAAAAATGCAAAGTAGTCTTATAATTTGATCTTCTCAATATGAAAATAGTCAGAATTACATCACGATACTTGTGCAAGATTTCAATTGCTAAAAAATTACACGGAGATGCATTTAATTAGTCGATATAATGATCAGCACATCATAAGCACACATACATACAAATAGTAGGAAGAGTGCATGTAATGCATATATATAGTGGATCTACTATATGCGAATAGGAAGCGGTTATAAGAGGGCCCGATGGGTCCTCCTAATGGCCGGTGATCTACCGGGTTATTTTCTCATAGTTGGAAATAAAGTGATAAGTATGACGGTGGTTTGCTAAAAATCGATAATCAGTGCTATAATCAGCGAGCAGTCCTAATTGACTTGTTAAATTTATAAATATCGACTAGAAAAGCCGACTATTCGGTTTTGTTGGATAGATAGTTATCGACTGCAAGAACTAACTTGAGAATGTTCTACGTGTGATTTAACTAATAATTATAAGTTATACAATGAAATTCTATCAGACGAAAAAAATTTAACTATATACCGGCTGCAGGAATGTGGGCCAAGGGCCGACCCGCCCGCCCGCCCGGCTGATGGGCCGAGGTCAGCCAGTATCACTACCCTGAAATGACCGGTCATTATAGGTCATTTTGGGTCATTTGCAAATGTCATTTGAAGGTCATTTGCGTTATTAGTAGTGATTTGGTAGTCAAAATCCGTGTAAACTCGATGATTGACAGATTATCGCCCGTTAACGTTTTGGTACGTTACGTGTTTAAGGGGTAAGAATTATAAAATTCTAGATAGCACGTCAACGTCGCGGGTAATATAAACTCCTGGAGAGGAAATAACCGATCGGAGAGTGCAAAATTTGACTATTCCAGATCAGCCCGACGAAGAATCCGAACACGCACAAAAGAAGAAAAAAGGGAAAACTAATATTTAAATCGATCTCGGTGAAAATGACGGAAATGAAATTTTACATATTGTAAGTATCACTCTAACCCTATAGTCTCTAACCTTAAGACCCTAACCCTAAATTTTTATCTCACGCACTTAGATTATTTACAAAATCGGAGTTCCTTTTTTGGTTTGTATTACCACGCAAAATAAGTAAAATGCTTGGGCTTAGTAGTGTTAGAAAGCACGTTAATGTGCTAGGTAACACGTTAACGTGTCATATATTAAATTCAAATGTATAGAATTTGACTTCAAACGGGAAGTTTTTACTAATTTAATTTTAATTAATTAAAAATTTTTTTTTGGTATAAATTTGCACAATACCTGACATAGTTTTGATACGTATCATTAAACCTCATTATCTGTTATGTATGTACGTTGTGAGTACGTATCGCAACTATACACTAGTAAGACTAACTAAAATCAACTAAACTACTCTAACAATGGTAAGGCTTCTATTGAGGCGTGGATAGACTTGGTCCGAGTTACTCGAATAAAGCTCTAGATTATGTCACTAGGCTCTAATATGAGGTCACGGGATTAAAATCTATGGTTAAGATTCTTAACGATGTTATGTGATCACGGAGTCTCTGAAATCAATCACTCACAGTTATTTAGCATAGGCAACTCGGCTTTTGTTTAAAGGTAAATATTACTTTCGAGAACTGGAGTAAATGGACTTAAAAGATAATTGTTATTTCCACCAATAAAATTCAAATGACCCAATAGGTCATTTCATTCTTGAAATTACCCAATGACCGGTCATTGGTCATTTGGGTCATTTCAGGTCATTCGCCATCACTGTTTTATATATGGTAAAAATAGTTATTTTAAATTCACGGATAACATAAATGAGAAATAGCACAAAAAATATATAATAAATCTAAGTTTTATTATACGAAAATTGAGGTTATGGCAGTTTCAGGTTTCGGAAGTGGTTTCCGAGTTTCGGATAACTGATAAGTTTCGGAAGCTATAATCTGAAACCTTCGGATTTGGCAAAAAAGGTTTCGAGGCCAACTCTACTGGTTTGGCGCAAAATCAAACAAAACTAAATTTTTTATTTTTAATGTCGATCCACAATATCGCTTTTAAATCATGATAAATTCAATATGATTTAAAGTTCAGTAATGTAGATCGATAAAACTTGAAACAAATTTTGTTTGATTTGCCGAACACTACTTATTTAGTAACATTTTTTTAAATATAAAGTATAAAGATTACGTACAAACAATTTAACAATATAAAAAAAATACATACATTGAATAAGATCGACTAGTTTATTTATAAGTTTTCGCCTGAATCACATTTTGATCAACATGAATCAGCCAATCATATAAATGCCTTCTGGGTAATCTTTGTACCGGTGAACCCGCCAGATCAACATGAGTGACCCGGATCAGCCGGCCAGATTTAAAAATAATTAGAAAAATCTGGATATTTACCATTAATAGAATAAAATTGTCTATTCCCTATTTATTATGTAAAAATTTGCAACTAGCATATGGGGCTTTACTGTTTTACTTGAAAATGACCTACGGGCATAGTAATTACTATGCAAATCCCCATAGACTCCACTAAAGCAGATCTTTCGTAATTTTCTGAAACAATTTGAAATTTTTATTATTATACTACAATCTGCCCTCGTTATGAAGTAGTGATGGTTAAGAAATTCTATCTACTATAATGAATATTCGCTATAATTGTTGGACTTTACTTTACATACCCATAACGGGTGGCTCTATGGTAATGTGGTATCCCTGTAAGATAATATATAATATACTTTAAGTCACAAGAAAACAAGAAATGAAAAAGAGGATGGAAAAATAATTAATAAGAACAAATGTATAATATATGCATTGGCGCCAGGCGTGGAATCATATATATCACAATTGAATGATTATTTTGGAAATTAAATATTTATTATTTTTGAATAAAATAAAAAGTTTCTTATAGAATATACCGTAAAAAAAAAACTAAAAATAATTTGGTATATATAGTAATATACCGTAAAAATTAAAAATAGTTTGGTATATATAGTAATATAGTAAAATAAGATTATTAATATTTAAATTCCGGATCCCAACGGTCCCAGTTTCCTAATAAGAGAAGAAAATCCCAGCACTCAGGATCTTTCTTATATCATAAAGATTTACCGAACGTGTCTGAGAGTTTAATATAGTAATTATTGTCGCGGCTGAAGCTGGAAATGGCTGAAGCTGGAAATTAGAGGTCTTGATTTAAAACTATAAGCCCTGCTAAAATCCAACTATACTCTTTTATTATAAACCCTAACCCTAAATTCTAATCTAACTATAAAAAAAAATCGTACAAAATGCATTCCAAAATTTTTTGTAAATTTCATATTAAAATATTTAAAATTTCCAGCTTCAGCCATTTCCAGCTTCAGCCACGACAATTATTTATGTAAATATATGCATACATATCGATATGACGATATGACTTGTAATTATCGCATTAACATTGACAACACTAGGAAATGGTAACCGTTGGATCCGATGTTTAGATATTTAAATAAATGTATTTTATCATATTATAATTTTCAAATTATTTATAAGAGATTTTATTTTATTTATTAAATAAAAATATATTGTATATCTATTATATTTATTATATGAGTTATTTTCCCACCATTTGTCGCTCTCATTTTTCTTGTAAATTAAAATTATACTACAGTGTATCACGAATCTGGACAGTAAGTTTTCCGTTCTGATCTGAACATTACTGCAGGGGCAATCGTTCCGCTCTGATTTGAACAATACTGCAGGGGCAACCGTTACAAGTTTAGACAATAAAGCCTTCTATTCCATTTCGGACAATTATTTATTTTCTTTTTTTATTGTAAATTTTATTAAACGTGTTCAATGTTGAGATAACAAACAGATCGGGACCTGAGTAGTGAACTTGAGCAATGAATCTTGGATGAAACGTAGTCTACGCCATGACTTGAACAAAGTAATAATTATTATAATGCAATGGAAAAAAGAATCGCCTCAAGCACGCATACATACATAGAAAGAAGAAATTTCTATGTAGAAAAAAGTCTAACACCAATTAGATAGCAAGATGCACGCCATATCAGATATACATGATAATTAATTACATTTTTCATGCGTAGTAGCATGGTATTTTTATATTGACAACGATCACTGTTTTATGCCGCCAACTAACCCTGCTTTATGCGGCAAGAAATTACCGGTCAATGTTATTACATTGATGCTATAGAAAACAGAATTTAAATTTCTATTATCCGAGAACACGTTATGTACATGTTGTAATTATGCATTAAATGCAATTGGTAAGTCAAATTATTCAAAGTTTACATGCTATGCATTTGATAAAACTATCAAACGCATACAGTGTACGTCATTAGAGTCGGGCACAAAAAATAGTCACGTGAAAATGAGATGTGATGCTAAATAATTTAACACACCTCTAAATCATTTTCATGTGACCCTCATTCCCCGTGCTTATGAGATTATAACCTCATATAGAATCGATTGCTTGATATACAAGTAAATTACTTACGGGTATCCGATTTAGGGAACAACTACGAATTCAATCATAAGACCAAAGTATGCAAACATTGCCACTAGATATTAAAACAAAAATAGGATTTGGAAAAAGAGCATTACAATTTAATAAGGGATGTGAGTTGGGGGCATGAAGGAATGGTAGTACAACATGACAATATTTACGCACTAAACGTATAAGGAGATATGTTATATTAAAAAAAATTTTGATTGAACAAAATTTAACTTGCAATCACAACAAATAATTTTAATTAATTTTGTTAAGCTAACGATTAATAGTATTTTTTGCCTTATGCTTGCAAGAGATGTCAACCACACGTTTTTAAGTAATGACAGGAGCTAAATTGCACATACATAATTCGTCGTTTTCCCTTTTAAAAAGATCTACGAGTAAAAATGGAATTATTCATTAACACAAATTTGTAGATACTGAAAATTATGATTTAGGGGATGTAGAACTTGAGTCGGCAAAAAAATTTTTTTTCAGGTACAGTAGAAATTTGCTTTTATGATGAGTTAGTTTTCTATATTGCACTATAGACTTTAAAATCCAATTTTAAGATTGAATTTTAATTTATTAATCTTAAAATTATTCGAATCAATAAAAAAAAAAACAATGTAATTGAATTAAATTGTTTATATAATATGTGGGAGCATTATGATAATCGTAATTGGTAAATAATCTACATAAAAACCAATGACTTACAAAATTTCACAAGTTTCAAATTAAGATACTAAAATAATTACTTTTGAATATGGACAAATCTTTTGCACGTACATACCGGTACGTCATACATACGTCGTACATACTATACGTACAAATATAGTATCAATATAAGAAAAAGGAAAGATAGAGAACATTTAATAAATTTTCATAATGAAAATCGGAATCTCCAATGGAAATTATACCTAATTTGAAATTTTCGGATAATTGTATGAAACATTGTAAAGCAAAGACCCGATAAAATATGTACCATACATTAACATTAAAATTAATTATATTAATTATTAAATTGTATTATTTAATTATCAGTTATTTATTTATTTTATTTATGCTAATACTACACAAATATATGATCGATTAGTTTATGATAGTGTGCTTACACAATGTTTATAATCTACGTCAGAAAGTATACTGTTTAGGAATTTTTTAATAGTAATAATAGTAGTTAAAATGAATCTTAACACTTCAACTTGTTATTTCTAAGCATTAAAAGGAACTATAATAAGTTTAACAATGTAATTCAGAAATTCAGAAATTCAAAAAAATTCCTTAATTTAATGAACGATATTCATTGCTCTATTTATAAATTTGAGTTTTTGAATCGGATTTATTGTATGAAAAAAAAAAAAAATCAAATTCGGTCTCAAACATATACGTACGTACTGGTACGTAAAATTCATAAATTCCATAAATTCCAAGAAAGTTTAGCACTGTATCAAATAAAATTTGTGTTAATAAATTTGTGTTAATTTCTATTCCTTGGCTTCTTAAGGTTTCTTGGGTTTAGTAAATTTTGTGATTGTGAAACGTTTAAGCAGAAAAATTATTAGTGGTAATAAAAAATTTAGTTGTTAAAAATTTTTTTTTAGATGGCACGAAAAATTTTAAGACTTTAATGTAACATTAATTGGTTATTGAATAATTGATCAGATATTCATTTACACAAAAAATACATACGTATATATATATAAAATGCATTATATTGGCATATATTTAACCAATACATTTATTGTTATAATTAGTAACTTATGATTACTTCATGTAGATCCAATAATCAAGGATGCGTCGTGAAACAATGAATTTAATTATATTTGTTTTTTTTTTTGGTTTAAGGATTATCCTGCAGTATAAAGTATAAAATGAACAAGGCATTCTTTTTTAATTTTTTTGTGTGGCCAAGATACCTTAACCTTGAAAGTTCAACGACACTATCCTACTGAAGGACCTAGTGTAGAATTTATTTAAAACGTAAAAAACATTGTTATCTTCGCCCTTACCATAAAGTACCCTCACCTTCATTTAATCCTTTATAGCGTTTTAAGGAATTAAATTCACACTTTAACAGTAGTTAGTAGTTAACAGTAGTGTCAAAATCCCTTAAAATCTTTTTACATTCCTTAAAAATGGTTTCATTTAGATTTTCTTGGATTGCTATCTTTGTTGTTGCTTTCATCCTTATAAATATAGTTTCCGGTTCTCTAAGTGAACCTAATATTGCTCAGAAACGTAGTGGAATTCCTCAGTAAGTATTTAAATAAATAAATAAATATATATATCATTAATGTTTTTTTTTTTTGACTTAATAAATACTAATGTCTCTATTTTTTTATTTTTTCTTTTACTTTATTAGAAACATTTCACGACCAAGAAATGTACGGAGTAAAAAATCACTGGGACAACGGTATAGTAACCCCACTCCAAAATTTCATAAACGAAAAACAATACTCATCAGGAATTCATCATAACTCCTACGCTGGGACGGTGGTTGAGTTTTTTTTTTTTTTTTGTCGATGATATTAATTGGATAGAATCCAATTGTTGTATTTGAATAATATAATAATAATAGTTTTGACAATTATTTCATTCATGTCATCATCATTTGTTTTTGTTTCTTAATTTTTTCCTTTAAACAATATGTTAAACAATATGTTAAAACAATATGTTAATCGTACGTGACTCAAGTTCCAGTCCTATTTGGTCCTATTTTTTGTATTTAATAAGTACGTACATATAATCTTCTTTCTAATGTATAATAATTCACTTAATCACCTTGATATAGATTACTTTTAATTTCTTTAAAAATTCTAATAATAAAGAGAGTTAAATAGAATTGCAAATAAGTTGCATAAAAGGTTCTTTGGCTTATTTGCGATTCTCTTGTGGGTTCATAGTTGAAAAAAAACTTATGTACCAGTATGTTACAATAAGTTACATGGTGTTACCATTCAAATTATTAGTTTAACATAAAAATTCAAGTGGATAGAAATTTGCCAATGTCCGTATAAGTCGTGTAAATTATTTGTTCTTCTGATTAGCTAATTTAAATCAATTACTTTTAAGTATATACGTACGTATGCACATGTTATGCGTTTCATAAATATTGTAATACAAGAATGTAACGTTTCAGTAATTAATCTCTATCATGTGACATTACAATCATTAAACTACATGCATTTTTCAGGAGAATTTATCTGCAAAATTTATTTTTGTATAATTACTAAGAAAAGTAAATAAGAGAGGCCCTTCTAAAAAATTTTTAAAAAGTAAAATATATATATTATTTTGATAATTTTGATATTTTGTTAATGTATTTATTGGTTATAAAATTTACGATAAAATTTTATTATTAAAAAAATTTATTTTAGCATAAATTTGTAATTTAAATAATTTTAACAAAATTTATTATATCTTGCATTCAAATGATTAGAACCGTCTAAATGAGACGAATCAGATACAGTAAAGTGACAAAATTTTTTTTAAATCTAATCGATCAATCATTCTACGTACGTATGTATGTACGTACAAGAAATTAATATTTTTTTTTTTTTTTTTTACAAAACTTCAATGACCCCGATAACCATTGATCAAAATTTAACAATTTTGGTGCCATTCGATTCGTGTCAATGAGATGAATCCAATAATATCAAAATCCTAAGTTTTTGATCATTAGTTCACGAGATACAGTTTTATATAAAATCGTTTTTTCGAATATCTCATGATCTAATAAAAGAAGCTTGACGATTTTGGTGCCATTGGATTCGTCTCATTGAAACCAATAAAATGGTACTAAAATCATTAAATTTTAATCACTGGTTATCAAGAACATTGAACTTCATTGCGGAAATCTTACATTTTTGCGAATATCATAGAAATGGTGTAAATTATTAATAATCTAGACTTCTAAGAGGAAATCTTTATAGCAAAGCGCTAATTTATTTTCATTATTAATAATTTACACTAATTATAGGTTATTTTGTCACTTTTGTAAAAATTAACTATTTTAGCAAAGTACATTTTCGAAAGAAACAAAATATTCATGATCTAGAGTAAATTATTAATAATATAGGTCATTAAAAGGAAATTTTCATAGTAAATCGCAATTTTAGTTTCTTACTAGCATTTATTAATATTATTAACAAGATTTTTGGACAAAATACGAAAAATTGGTATTTTTTTTCAAAAACCTCGTTAAATTTCGTTAATAGTGCTAGTAAGAAATTTAAATTTGCGATTTACTATGAAAATTTTCTCTTAGTGACCTATATTATTAATAATTTGTTATTTTCGAAAAGTGTAAGCTTTCCGCAAAAAAAGTTTTGTAAAAATTCTTAACGATTTTGGTTCGCCTCATAGAGAAGGTTCGAATGATACCAAAATCGTTAAATCTAATCATTTGGTCACAATATCAGATATATTATAAATATTGTTAAGAAATTACAAATTTTAGATCTATTATAATACTGTATATATAAATAAAATAATTTTACGTAATGGAAATTTATTAGTTTACCCGTAGTGTAGTGTACATACACGGGTATAATTTATTTAATTACAAATTTGTGTAACATGCTTATAGTTAGAGTTTGGGATTGGGGCGATACAATAATTTATACCAAAATTTCTCAAGGAATTTTTTTTTTTTGTTAGAAGCCAAAAAGTGGTTTAATAATCAAATTTTTTAAGATATTGCTGTAATTGTTTTCTATATTATCCGTGGTACATACACACTTTGTACAAATCGATTGCGTGATTGTAAAAGATTGCAAATTGCGTTTTTTTTTTAGTCAAATATTCAACATAAATATGTTATTTCTTCGGTCATATCCATGCTTACTAAAAAATATAATTATTAGATAAATGTATACGCACCCTGCAATGTGCTAATTCATCGCACGTACGTACGCACGTACTGTACATGTATGTGAACATAATTGGTAAACCTAATGCAACAAACCGACAAAATAATTTTTATATAACTAAATTAATATAAGGTTAGGTTAAGGTTAAATATTACAGTATTAGGGGAGAATAATAGCATATCCGAAATTTTTGCAAGGAATTTTTTTTTAGAGCTCGAAAAAAGGTGATTATGTAGATGAAATTTTTTGATATTACGAATTTTAAAAAAATTTCTTTATTTTGCACATCGCAGAAGTGTGATTCCTAATTAAGTCCTTAATTATTAATAATATTAATAATCCTTGGAATCAAATATAATTAAATTTTATAACTATAGTTAAATATATATATATATATAATAACAGTGACATTTCATAGCTTGAATTTTAGTTAGTTATTATTTTCTAATTTTATATTGTTCTTAATACACGTCATTCTTGATTATATCGACATTGTTGAGACATTGGTTAAAAACAAAATTGCAGTATAAAAAGATTTTACTTTGGATGCTGAACTCTGTTTGAACGGATTTAGTAAGGCCTGAAAAGCGCCCATTTCGTTTCTTCAGCTCCGGCCAATTATCAAATCTATATGTGCCTTTAGTTATTTCAAAACAAATAATCATAGACTCTTTTAAAGCCATTTTATTAAGCTACATATGGGCCTTTGCGGGCCGTACTGCCCGAAAATGAAAATCAGGTTTTTATTATATTCGGATAAATTTTGACACACGCTACATTTTTCAATTATAAGTGGAAATTGACTTGCATAATAAAAAATTGAGATATTTAAAAAAAAAATTTCTTGGGATTTCGTACATCACGGGATTACCCCCATATAATTTATGTTTCAGAATTTAAATACATATGAAATTATAATAGAAAGGGTGAAAATTGCGATCAGAGTATTGATACAGGTTAGGGTAAGATTACCATATTAGAGAATGAATGGCTAAAGCAATGCCAACGTGATTTTTGATCTTTAATTAAAATTAGGGTTAGGGTTAGTTTAGTGTTAGATGAGGATAAGGGAAAAGGCAATCTTATAGGTAAAATTGCCTCCTCGATATTTTTATCAATGCTCTAAGACAGGTTTAAATTGCGAGTTTTCACATTTTTACGTTTTTTTTTTCATTTGTTAACTTGATCTGTGTAAACAAAATTTCACGATTCCGGTTGGTTGATTTACACAAAAAATTCATGTGGATACACACGGTTTTAGGCGACTTCGTTAAACTCGATTGCGCGTAAAAGATGGGTCTCCCAGATGGTAACATCAGGCTTTATGCATGGAAAAAGATTAGCGATGTAAAGTTACACATGCAAAATTCGGTAGTGAATTAAAGTTCAATTACGACAAACACGTTTAAACCGATTTTTTACTATCAATATGCCACAAGCCCCTTAACTTTAATATTGTATAAATATTTATGTCAATCTGTACTTTTTTTAAATTGATCGGGACCCGGTCCGGTTCTACTGGGGGTCGTAAAATCCATTATAAAAATCCGCATAATCCCGATTTGCAGGGGCTCCAGTTTGAATGAGAATGGAAAGGAAAATTACTGCTCGACATTTTTTTTTTATTAAATTTTGAGATTTTTGATTTTTATTATAGTTTTGATTCTCATTTACACACGCCATTTTTCCTACGTCAAATTAATAAATAACAAAGTATTTTAATTTTTTTAAAAAAAATCCATTCTGCAATGATAATAACGACAATTAAAATCTTTTGAATTTTATTCGTTTGTATAAAAATGCTAAAATTTAAAACTTCATGTAATATGATGTTGATCACATTGATTTAAAAACTCAAAAATCCCTTCCCAAATATTAAATAGTTATTCGTCGCAAATGCCGGATAACTGAAATATTTGCAGATTGTGATTTAATTTGTATATTTTTATTATATTTTACAGCTGTTTTCATAAATTTAGGGCACTTAAAAAATTGTCGATGACGTAGGTAACTAACTCATTGATTCCGGAATCAGTACGGTAACTTATTGATTCGGTTATCGAAAATTTCAGAATTTTATGAAACATTTGTAAGCACTGAATGTGCAAAATTCGACCAGTCTGATCACATGCTCAAAATATTAGTACCGGTAAGGTTCTAATGCTAGTAGAGTGAAATAGAATTTAGAACCCTATAGTATCCGTAATTACGACGCCATTAGTAACTGTATTATTGGGAATTTATGTTTATTGGATGTTTCGTTTCAACTGTTAACCAGAGTTTGAAATTTTAATACGTACGTACGTACATGTGTGAGTTCAAATGTTTTTCCTGTGAGTTCACATGTTGATCCAGATATATTTAAACCTCGGGTTTAAAATGATTAGGATCTGCATGTCAAACGTCGGATAATAGTTGGCGCGTACATACGTATGTACGTAGAAGTAACTGCAAAATCTGGTAACTGGTAACTGGAAAATTTAAATATACAGATCTGATTTTATGGATCTGATTATTTTCTGCAAATTATATAAATCGCATAATATAATTAATAATGCATAATCAGATATCATGATTGCTATCAATTATTCAATAAGATTTACAGAAATGCAATCGTTAAAATCGTGCATTCATTTGATTTTGTTAGTGATAACAATAAACATTCTCAAGCTTTTATGGAATTGATTTATCAGATTGATCATAGTGTAGAGTATCACACGGACTTAAGTTAATTTTATTATATATCAGATTTCCATGTTACACGAATACCTTTTAAATGATTTTCATATTACATATCTGGGAGCACACGTAAACCAATACTATTACAAGGATCTTAAGATAATAAAAAAAAAATAATACCAAATGAAACGTATTGGTTTAACGAAATTTTAGGTCTTTTAAATGATATTTCTCCAAATAATCTTTGAATATATTTGATTTACCTTCACGGTATTTCATCAATTTTGTATTACTATGTCCGAAGCATCCAATACATGAAGACAGATGACGGACAGACGGACAAAAATCAGCTCAGTCCTCTAGTACGCAAAATCTACGGACAGTGCTTAAAGACAGTGCAAATAAACTATCATAACTAAATCACATGAATTTGCACTATCTTTAGATTTCCCGCCTCTAGTATGTGTCAGGAACAGGAAAAATATCGATTTGATTTGGCAAAAATATTTATCGATATAATCAAAAATATCGATTTATATCAATTTGCCCATAATTGGCCAATCAGAATATAACGTGATCAGTAATCTACTTTCCGAACTTTCTGACGAACATGTTTTTTTGTTTGTTGATTGTCTACTTTTCCAAACTTGTCGGCGGCCAAATTTATGTTGCTCGACTCAAATTATACTCTTAATTTTGCCCAAAGTTTTGTTGTTATACTGCATGTAAAAATATCGATTTCCCTATGATTTTGGCCTAAAAATATCGATTTATATTGATATAAATAAATCAATATTTTCCCGTGTCCCTGGCATGTGTCGATCATGTATTTTCGATCACATGTGGGTGGACAGATGGTCAAAAATTGGCTGATGAATGCAGTAATGTACGTATGTACCTGAAACGTAGGTCCTCCGTTTCGTTTCGGACAATGACATATAGAATTAACACGACACCATAATCATTTCAATTATAAATGGATTCAAAGTTCTAGTTAAAATGGGATTTTTCATTTATTTGCATGTTATTGCCATTTTTATTCTAGCTTTGTTAATCTGAAGGGTTATAACTAATTTTATCATGTTTCAAAATCATTCATACAATATGAAATTAGTCTTATATCTATGAAATTAAGCTCAATGATTTTCGTTAATATGTAAGCTTTGTGTAATTAAAGAAGATATTAAATCTTACTGTATATTGAAAACCTTACGATGGCCGACTGATTAATATGTCGTTTAAAACTATTGTAACATTCCATCGCATGGCTCGTGTCGAGTATGAATTAACATCGCCAAAATACATATTTATTTATTCGATCTGCCAAAAATTTTTGCAGTATAAGGGCATAAATTGTTTCATGCCCAAGATTGGTTTGTTTCTAAAGTATAGGGACACTCGAAATAGCTTCTATATAAACGAAATAATAAAAGATCCATCTTAATTCACAATTGTTTCACCGACAGCTCATTTGGCCAACATCACACCAAGTGACAATTTACTAAGATATATACCTGCAATTAATCGAATGCTAACCAAACCCTATGTAAGAGCTTTTGCTGAAATGACTGTCAGTGGAGTGACCAGCACCGACATTTATCCGAATAACTATTGGATATCAGATATATATTATCCGTTATTATCCGAATATCTGTTTACTATTGATATCCGAGTAATTATCCGAATTTCTGTCGGATTATCCGGATAATTTAGATACGGATAAATTGATGACGAATTTTATCCGGATTGAATCTCTACAAAATATTATAGTGCTGGAATAGATTAAGAAAACTCAATGCCAAAAAAAATCTTTCTATCTTATACTATTACTAAACAACACCAGGGCGTAGGATCTATTTTCCGAACACGTGATCTTCCGACGTCAATTAGCCAATTAAAAATCAGGATCAGGTGTAACGTAAAGAAATTCAAAAACAAACGTTTGTTTTGCAAAAATCGTATTTATCGCAAGATTTATACTAGCAAATCGTCTTTCTGGCCTAACAAAAAAGTTTTCTCGCACAATTTTGCTATATAATGCTCCTTCTAACCACCAACATGAACCCAAACCCTAACATAAATCAATTTTTTTCTCAAAGACAATTGATGCCTGAAGATCACGTGTTCGGAAAATCGATCCTAGGCCCTGTCAATTTCATACAATCTAAGGCCGTTCGAAGTTAATTTTTCGGCTAACATCACACCCCCAGCTGAAGCCTCCCCCAAAAAATGAACAACCAATCAAAACGCTGGATGACTCTTGTCATCACCTGATTTACATCGACCAATGAAATTGGCCCATATTCATTTTTATATGTTCGTTTCATATGTTCGTTCATTTTACCCCCTCCCCACTACCGAGAGTCCCAGAAAGTGAAGAATCAACTTCGAACAGCTAATGCAAATCATTTATTTCAATCGTATGCATTTAAGAGAAAACACAAGCGAATAATCTCTAATGAAACTTGTTTCATATAAGATACGTATTTGCAGTTTCTGAAGTTAGCACTTGCCTGAAGTTGCAACTCCAAGCGCCTAAAGTCAGTGTTGTCATTGGACACGGACAGCGACAGTCCGGGACGGGACGTCCGCGGACGTGTCCGCCCAGAACTTTTTTGTCCTGGACATAGTGTTCCGAGTTGATAGTTGCATTGCGTATATCACGCGACCAAATAATCGATTAGTGTATAGTTGATATTACAAAAAATATTTCATCCTTAAAACTTTAACGATAACTTACAGATTTAACAAAACATTAGAAATTAAACAAAATAATGTATTTACTCAAAGCTTTACGACTTCGTGGTAATCGTTAAGCAGATGTAGTATCGCTTTCGGATTTAACATATCATTACAAATTGAACCAGACATGGGCATTAGACCAATTTAAACAACTAGTAATAAAACGGCGGCTTTTCATAAAGCTGGATCCTTATATATTAGGTTTTGAATTTTAAATACTGTAATAATAATAATAATAATTTAATCGCTAATTTATTAATTTTAAGTACATATACATTTGAGCGCGCATTTTTATGCGTATGCATACAGACATAGACTTGATTTAATAATCATAAAGTTATAAAAACAGCAATCTCTACCATTAATAATCTCTATTATATATGTACTTTCCAATCCTTATATTATAAATTATAAGATATTATACAGTATATTAAACCTCGATAAGAAGTATTTTGAATAGTGATACGGACTGACCTCGGCCCATCAGCCGGGCGGGCGGGCGGGTCGGCCCTTGACCCACATTCCTGCAAGTCAGCCCGGCTGGTATATAGTTAAATTTTTCGTCTGATAGAATTTCATTGTATAACTTATAATTATTAGTTAGATCACGCGTAGAACATTCTCAAGTTAGTGCTTGCAGTTGATAACTATCTATCCAACCAAAATCGAATAATCGACTTTTCTAGTCGATATTTATAAATTCAACTAGTCAATTAGAAGTTCTGATTGCTCGCTGATTAAAGCACTGATTATCGATTATAAGTTAGTAAACCACCGTCATACTTATAACTTTTATTTCCATCTCTGAGAAAATAACCCGGTAGATCACCGGCCATAAGAGGACCTATTCGCATATAGTAGATCCACTATATATATGCATCACATACACTTTCCTACTATTTGTAATTTATGTAACATTATATGGGATCTTTGCTATTAAAATGACCCTCCGAGGTTATGTTGATTTTGTGAATAAAAATCAAATTTGCCAGCCATCTAGTAACCCAATTTGAATAAACATTTTTTTATTTTGTAAATCTCAATAGAATCTACAAATCAAAAAAAAATTACATTCAAATTGGATTACTAGATGGCTGGCAAATTTGATTTTTATTCACAAAATCAACATAGCCTTGGAAGGTTAGCAATGATCCCATATGTATATGTGCTTATGATGTGCTGATTATTATATCGACTAACTAAATGCATCTCTGTGTAATTTTTTAGCAATCGAAATATTGCACAAGTATCGTTATGTAATTCTGACTATTTTCATATTGAGAAGATCAAATTATAAGACTATTTTGCATTCTTGTTTGACTGAAAGTTTTTTAAAAATATGATCGGCCCAGTCGACCAGGCCGATTAATTCTGCAGCCGGGTCTGTCTGAGAATTTGGCATCGTCCCGTATCACTAATTTTGAAAATATATTTAGAAACTCATTATAGCGACGTCTATCAATTAAACATCACCTTTTGTTTATGAAAGTCTCTAATATTTGATCAAATGCCTTACGAATCTTGAGCCATCTTAATCCAAACACTAAATGCTTATCCAAAAGAGCTTGTCAGAATGGTTTTATAATTCAGCAATAAGAGCCGTTAGGATAATCATTTAACGCAACCATAAAGAGTTTTTAGAATGAAATGATTATTTATCGCTAAATATAAAAAGCTGTTAGAATGATTATTTAATAACATTAAGTGATGATCCATGATGATCGGCACTATTACCTATATTGGGACAATAGTAAATTTTGGGGATATGGTAAGTACGCTGATCCAATGATAAGTAATCTTTTTATTAAATTAGCAGCTCAAATCAATTAATTGAAAGTTGTAGTGCACACTGAGGCGCATCTAATGGTTGTTAGATCATTCAAATCGGCCCAGTATACGCTAAGATATCACTAAAAAATGATTGGCTAACAATATAAAATTTTATGTAAACAAACTAGAAATTTTATATAGTCAGCCAATCATGTTTTAGTGATATCTCAGCATACACTGGACCGAATTGAATAATAACCACCATTAGATGCTTCCCAGTGGGCTCTACAACTTTCAATTAATTAACTTGAGCTATTAACTTAATAAAAAATTATTTATCATTGGAGCAGCATCAGATTTCAGCAATATAATGAAGATTATAGTAATTTTGCCCCAATAAAAATAGTGCCGATCTTTCACAGATCATCACTTAATCATAAAGAACTATTAGAATGATTAAACACTTTCATCAAAAGTTGTTAGGATGATTATTTAACGCTAACCATTAGTGAGCCATTTGAATGATTATTTAACGCTAATCATAAAGAACTGTTAGAATGGTTACTTGATTCGACAATTTTGATTTCACGTACACCCAGTGTTGTCGCTTGGCAATTTGGCCAGCCACTGGCCGTGTCCAATGGTCGTGGCCAAATGGCTAAAATGGGCAAAAAAATTATTTGGCCGGTCCTCAAAATTCTTTGACCGCAAAAATTGTCAACACTGCGTACACCAAATGATTAACTAAAACACATGACTGTCATATTCATTCAATACTATTTTACATCTCGTGTATTATTTAATGGAAAGACGTAGATTGTTTACTTTTATTTCGCAGAATATTGGATAAACCCGTAAATTACCCATAACCACAATATAGAACTTGGACTTGTTACCACTTGGATACTAAATTTAATAATAAAATCTGTTGATATCCATTAAATTTAACATGAAAACGGATAATAGATCCATGCTCTACTATAATAGATTATATACTATAAAATTGATTTGAAAATTGTTAAATTTAATGACAGATCTAATATCTAGTAGTAGTTTTAAAAAAAGGGTCGATTCAAATCTATATATATAAACAAAAAGAACGATTCCAAGTATAATTGAAAAAATGAAACATATAACACGAATAGAACTACTTAAATTATTAATATCATTAATATGAACTATGTATTATTTTTAGCTTTATGAATCTGTTACGTCAATAATCTCCTGAATCATTTTTCAATTAGTGAAAATTGAAAAATGCCAATTGTAAAGTACTGACTTTATAATTGGTGTACCCGGAGCAATTTGTATTATATCTGAATACCGTAATAGTGTATTTATGCCTTGGAGGATACTCAATTGGTGTAAAACACATTGAAAACTGGCAAAGCTGAAATAAAAAAATGCACACCAGATAAATCTCAACCTGAGAAGTACTAATGGTTTTGGTTTTTGTTATATAATTACGATTAATAATAATAGTTGTTTAGTTGATTAATGTATAATAGTTAATTGATAACTAGTTGATAATTAACGATTAAATCGAACTAGTTGATAATAAATCGATTAGTTGTTTGCAACTAGTTGGTTTTTCAACAACGATTTGGAACACTCCCGGGACAAAGTTAAAAATTAGTAGGACAATGTCCGTGTACAATGCCTTTCCGGAACATATTGCAGACATGTGACATGGGACATTATTCTGTGTCCCTGTAAAATTGGCGAGACAATGTCCGTTGTTACCCTTGCATATCGTACCTCCTGCTGTGATGATAACCTACGTAGCTCACCCAAAAAAAATTTTCCGGCCATGTGACTTTTTGTAGCGCAAACAAATTGAATTTTAGGATCAGATGTAACGTAAAAATCGGGGTTTTTTAGTTTGCTATGAAATCGTCTACTGCGAATTAACAAAAATTCCTTGCAAAATTTTGGTATGAGTAGTACTCTAACCAAACGTCTAACTCAAACCCTAACTACTTGATTTATTACTTTAATTCTTTCGCTTTTATTCGATTGGTTTGATTGTTTTAATTTTCACGTTACACCTGATCTCAACATGACCAGAAAATTTTTTGTGGGTGAGCTACTAGAGCGTCCTAATCCTGTACCCGGGGTAGAGGCTATTATCCTGTGACCCAGAGTACAGACACTTATCCTATACCGCCTAAATATGATTGGTTCAAACTCCAAATATTAAAGATTGCATAGCGGTAGTAATTTTTTTTACTTTACAAAAATGGTGCAATGACTTTATAGCAAATGACAAAGTCAAGTTTTTGATTTCAATGATTCAGTAAGTGAAGCCGGTTCAATTTAGCTATTGTGTCTCAGGCTTGTAAAGATTTACATCTTACATTCTTCTAACTCATAAGTACAGTTTTATAATTTATTTTAACTGTTAAACATTGCTATAGGGCTGCAAATGTAAGTCTGTTTCATGAGAATTTACCTTTGTCAGTTTAAAAACTAGGTTTAAGTCAAAACAAAATCCTGACAAACTGGAACTATAATCAACACAAACTAAATTGTCAAGATCTTGATGTCAGAATTTTGTTTGTCAAGATTTTGACTGGCTCTTTTAGAAACCATTTAACTTTGAAATTCAAGTTTATAACAGTTTTTGGCTTTGAAATATTGTACTGATTTTTCATTTATTCATTCTATTAATAGGTTTATACACATCTTACTAAGGCGTTTTTCAGCATACTATTCAAGTCTTCAAGCACTTAATATAAAAATTATCAAACAACTTTGCTATGAAAATTGTACTATAATGGTTTAAGCACGATTATAAGTATTAACAATCAAATATAAGGTTTTTGAAATGATCTTGGTTAGTTGTAATTTGACTGCTTTGATAAACAAAAATACATAAGTAGCATTTATGTAGAATTTAGACTTTGATAAATGAATGTATATATTAAATAATTATATAATAAAGATTAAAAAACAGAGTTATTCGAATAATAATTTATATATAAGTCTTCCAAATATATGTTATAAAGTAATCTGTATATCAAATTTAATATTTTATAAGTAATTTAATACAATATACATATTGATATTTAATTAATTTATTTTTTTTTAGTCTGGACGATTCTACCTTTATTTCTTAGTAAATGCATAGTGACTGGTATTCATACCGAAGTATGTATACAGTATATAAAATTACAACTAAATAAAGATTCATTAGATACAAAAGTACCAGGTGTGATCTGCCATTTCACAAATTCATCTGCATCGTTCCCAATACTTGTTGAGACTTGATTCCCAAACATCACTGACTGGTTTGCTAGTGCCATGTCAGGATCGTACTCCTTTCCTTAAAATTTTTCCTTCTTCATAAAGGGCTAAATGAAAAAGGAGAAAGTAAAAAAAACTACCAAGAAAACGAACTATACAAAAAAAAAACCAATACAAAAAAGAAAAAACAAAAGAAAAGAAGCTAATCCTGACACAGGGAAGCGAAAAAAAACAAAAAAATGATACTAACTAGTAATAAAAATTATATAATACTGCGCAAGAAAATGCCTCACCAAAGTATTATATGTATATATAAGAAAAAAGAAAAAAAAAACTATGCCTAAAAGAATATTCTAGAAAAAAATTTCATTTCAAGTTTTTTCCAAAACATCTTACAAATTATTCATTGTTTATCTTGAGAGATTCACTTCTGACTTGATCCCAATTTGGTAGGGGCATTTCCAAATTAGGAGGAGTAAACACTGCTGATCTTTTGGAGGGGGCAAACTGAATTGCCCACTTTTTAAAAATTTTGAAAAGTCCAAAGGGACGGAAGACATTACTTGTAGCAAATTTAAAAAAGTGAATAGTCAAAAAACTTATTATTTTTTTGTTGTTCTCCATTGTTTTACCACAGGTTACTTTGTCGCCAAATATTTTTTCTATGAACTTCCCCCAAAATTTCTCATACAAGAGCACTACCTCCTGCCAGTTATCTTGTAAGAAGATGCTTTTGGCTTGCATGCCGAATATACAAAGAAGTCCCTGAATAGAAAAGTTGACCTTTATAAAAACTATATTCCTGTGTTATTCTACTATACTTAGTGTATAGGTGACCCTCCAACAAAAAATTTTTGTTTTCTTCTGTCAAAAAATTTGGTCCAGGTGATCATTGGAAAGAGTTATTAATCTTTGTCTATTTAAATTAAAATTAAATTGATTAACTATATACAATATTATTCTGAATGCACATAATTACCAAAATCAGTACTATCCTCCATAATTTCTTGTACCAATTCAAGTTCTAAACTACCTTTATCCTAAGAAATTAGATGTAATACTGTCTCAAAAACCCAAACCTTTTGTAAATAATTAACTGGTTTTTTAGAAGCAACTTGATCATATGTTAAAAGGTTTGTATTAAGAAAAAGTTTGGAAAGTGCATCACTAATAATATTTAATCTATGTGAACTATAGTACGCTGGCTATAATAATTTAAAATTAATAATTAATAATAAATTAAATTAAATACAAAAATCTTTAACATACTCTTAAAACTTCAAAACAAGCTATTAATACTATTGGAGTACTAGCTTTTCTCAAACCCATTTTATTACAAATTTTTAAAGCAAAATCATAATAATAACTATCACAGATCATAATTTAAAATGAAATCTACATCCTGCTAGCTTCTAAAACCCATTAATACTTGTTTATTATATATTTTTTTAAAACTAATCCTACTCCTAAACCCTAACTATAAAAAATGTACTCCAAAAAAAATTTAGTTTTTGAGATTTTATACTATCATTTTATTTTAATCTGGATTTCATTATGATCTGTCACAATAACTACAATATTAGTTTTCTATTAATAATATCAAACAGTTCATCTTTCATTTGAAAAATTCAAGTCCTTAACAAATCAAAATCAACTTGCATTTGGATAACCCTTTTGAATGCCATTAGGAATGATAGTAGTTTCTGCTTGATAAATTTCACAAAAAGTAAGTCTATCTTCAGAAGTAGAAGTAACTATGTATATAATATAAGATTTTTTTGTAAATATAAATAATAATTGGTTATGTAATCAAATCAAACTATATATGATGATGATTAGAGTTATAATTCTAAGTGCTTAAAGCTGTACATATTTAAAATATGCAGAAAATTCAACTAAGGCTGCACAAATTTATATATTTGGTTTTATATTACAGAACAGTAATTAGTAACCCAGCTGCATATCTTTTTTTTTTATAGTAAAAAATTTTTATTAAAAATAGTGTTCAACATTATTAAGTTATCGTTAGTAATTTGTTATTCATAAACAAATAACTCTAATAGATGAAATTTCATATTGGTCTAATCCCATGCCCTCTTTTTTCTTCACAGTCTGACAATAAGTCTACCCTAAACCACTAGGACCAATATTTTCTACTCAGTACTGCTTACATGCTAACAAATAATTACTTCCAAGTGAATATTCATATTGTCTATCTAGTATATCTGATGCTTATATTTATTTAATGCACATTAATGATAGACAAAAATTTATTTAATATTTTGGTTTATTTATATACTAGACTTATAATTTTCATAGAATTATTATTTCTACTAAAATTATTAATTAATTAAATGAAAAAAATTAAACTAGAAAAAAAAGAAAACCCTAGAAAGAATAAAGTTTGATTTTTCTTGCTAAAGAACAGAGTAAATGCAAACTATATAAATAAAAAAGATTTGATACATGGGCCAGACAGGTAGTCATATGGGCACTGAACTTCTCAAACTTGGATAGAATTATCAAAACGGCATTGGGGTTGAAAAGAATGAACACAAGGCATTTAATTACTATAAAAAATCTGCCAAAATAAAGGATGCTATAGGAACATTTAATGTTGGAAATTGTAATAGTAATGGAATTGAGGCATTCTTTTAGGCAGCTATTATACATACCCTCTAAATTTGCTATTCATACCCCCTATCAAAATTAAAAAATTTTAAAACTTTGAACGAAGATATTTTGACAACTATTTGACTAAATTCAATGAACTTTTTTATTTGAATTATATAAATTTGTAGAATTAAAATAAAAAAAAGTTCATTGAATTTAATCAGATGGTTGTCAAAATACAGAAATACTTTCACTCAAAGTTAAAAAAAAATCAAAATATCTATTAAAATAAAAGCTGTGCCAAAGTTTTTTAAAACTTTGAGCGAAGATATTATGACAACATCAGACCAAATTCGATGAACTTTTTTTTTGTTTGAATTATATGAATTTATTGGATTCAAATAAAAAAGTTCATCAAATTTGGTCAGATAGCTGTCAAGATATCTTCGTTTAAAGTTTTAAAAAACTTGGGCACAGCTTTTATTTTGATAGGTTTTGATTTGTTTCTAACTTTGAAGTGAAGGTTTCTTGATAACCATCTGACTAAATTCAATGAAATTTTCTTATTTTAATTCTATAAATGCATATAATTCAAATAAAAAGTGTTCATTGAATTTAGTCAGATAGTTGTCAAGATAACTTCACTCAAAGTTGGAGAAAAATCAAAATGTCTATTAAAATAAAAGCTGTGCAGAAGTTTTTTTAAAACTTTGAGCAAAGATATCTTGACAACCATCTGACCAAATTCGATGAACTTTTTTTATTTGAATTATATGAATTCACAGAATTTAAATAAAAAAAAAGTTCATCAAATTTGGTCAGATGGTTGTCAAGATATCTTTGCTCAAAGTTTTAAAAAAACTTTGGTACAGCTTTTATTTTGATAGACGTTTTGATTTTTCTCCAACTTTGAGTGAAGGTATCTTGACATACATCTGACTAAATTCAATGAACTTCTTTTTACTTAAATTATATGAATTTATAGAATTAAAATAAAAAAAAGTTCATTGAATTTAGTCAGATAGTTGTCAAGAAACCTTCACTCAAAGTTAAAGAAAAATCAAAATGCCTATTAAAATAAAAGCTGCAACAAAGTTTTTTAAAAATTTGAACAAAGATATCTTGACAGCCATCTGACCAAATTTAATAAACTTTTTTTATTTGAATTCAATAAATTCATATAATTCAAATAAAAAAAAGTTCATTGAATTTGGTCTGATAGTTGTCATAATATCTTCACTCCAAGTTTTAAAAAACTTTGCTACAGCTTTTATTTGATAGACATTTTGATTTTCTCTAACTTTGAGTGAAGGCATCTTGACAACTATCTGACAAAATTTAATGAACTTTTTTTATTTTAATTCAACAAATTTATATAATTCAAATAAAAAAAAGTTTATTGAATTTAGTCAAATGGTTGTTAAAATATTTTTTCTCAAAGTTTTAAAATTTTTTAATGTTGATAGGGGTATAAATAGCAAATTTAGGGGGTATGTATAGTAGCCACCTTCTTTTATTATCAAACATCTGCTAATATGGGTCATATTAATGAAATATATAATATTGGACTTTGTTACCAAAATGGAATTGGAGTTGAAAAGGATGAACATAAGGTATTCTTTTATTTTGCTATGATGGGGAATATTAGTGGAACTTATAATGTTGGTAATTGTTATCATGATGGAATTGAAGTTGAAAAAAATAACATAAGGCATTATTTTATTATCAAAAGATGGCTGATATGGGACATGCTATGGGTATAAATAGTCTTGGTTATTGTTATCATCATAGAATAGAAGTTATAAAAGATGAACGTAAAGCATTTGAATATTTCAAAAAGGCAGCCTTTTTAATATAACTATGTTTTATTGGTTGCTAGATCAATATAAAACTAAGAATCACTATGAAAATTAGTTGATTATCAAATAATCTAGGCGGCAAAAAATTCTGACTAAAATTAGAAATAAATTTGGTTGAATATAATTTTTTTGATATTTGCTAATATATTCACTATTTTTTTATTATTAATCTTATGTTTTATCTATCATGTTATGTTTTTTTACTTGTTCTTGCACTTGTACTTATTCTTACACTTATTCTTGAACTTGAGACCAAAATAGTTTGTAAATATTCACCAATCAAACAACAAAAGTAAATTTGGTAAATTCATATTTTACGATTTTTGTGTTGTTTAAAGCATTAATAAAAGGTTAAAAATGATATATAACAATTAGGGCACTAACATTTATTAGGTAATATTTTAGGTGTGGGGGTCAAGAAAAATCTTATCTTAGTTTAAATTTGATTGGCTAAAATTCTATTTATAGATCTTACCTGGGAGTAGAAGATAAGCCCCTATAGTAAATGAACATTAGGTAATAAATGTTAGCGCCCTTATTTAAATGTTATAATAATTATTACTCTACTATAAAAATTATTATAATCATCTTATGTATTTCTGCTAGTTTTCCTATATTAGGTTACATTTTTCGGATACGACCAATCAAAAATATTAAAGTGAACAGAGCCAGAATTGAAAAATTAGAATATTAGTTATACTTATTTTATATTTAACTTTCTATATAAAATTTTGGTAGGATAACATGCATATTAATATGTGTTCATGCACATGATTAAAGAATTATGCACAAGTATGAAACCTATATCTATGTTTAATACGTTAATGTATTGTTTAATATACTACTACCAAGCCTAACATGTTAATGTGCTTTCCCTTAATATATATATATTCTAACATATTAATGTGTTATGAAGTTTTTTACAAAAAAGGCAATTGTATGTTAATTATCAAGTTTACACAATTTTGACTACTGGTACTATAAACTGCCGTATAAAAAACTGGATCTCTTATATCCCACCAATATTAAAACCTAATATTAGACCCAGGTCTAGTACATAGTAGAGTGTTTTTGTACTATTAGAAGGGAAATTTTAAAAAAGCATACATAAATAGTTTTTATTGGTCGACATATATAAAAAAAAAATTTTCAATATTCACTTTGGTGACCCAGCCAGAATATGAAAACCAAGTATATAATTTTGTGCAGCCAAATTTTAGTTAGTCAACTTTAAGCAAATGCTTAACAACAATACTATTCTGATTTGCAATTTTTCTCAATAATAAAAGAATTTTTTCTGATAAAGAATTTGGCAATAAATGAGCACAAAATGAACAGATGCTATCTATTAAATAAAAAAAAGATCATATTAATAAAATTTATGTGTTAAAACTTATATAATATTTAAAAGCTTACTCTGAGTTTGAATATTTTCTTTAATACTACAATTTTTAAATGAACTTTGAAAATTATCAGATTTAAAATTTATATTTTCTTCAATATCATTGACCTCTAAAATTTTATTTGTAAATTTGCATTTTTGGATAAGTTTGATAACTTTGTAGTTTCAAATCTGCTATGAGTTCGTTTATTTAAAGTACATCTTTAATAATATTTAAAATATAATAAATATTATTTATTTATACAGTATAATAATAATATGGGAAAATAAATTTGTCGCACCCGCGACATGTCGCACCCCCTGGTTCGGCCAATCAAATCGCACGATTTTATAGGCAAAAAAAATTTTTTTTTAAAATTAAAAATTTTATATAATAAAGTGTAGAATTTATATAAAATAGCATGCCATATAACGTATAATTTTATTCTGAACAACCTTTTCTAAGTCATAAAGATAGATTGTCTTAGTAAAAAAAAAGTTTTATAAGAAAAATAAAAATTTTCCAAAGTTAGCACATATAAAACTTTTTTTTTACTAAAACAATCTACCTTTTTAACTTAGAAAAAGTTATTTAGCATAAAATTTTACATATAATTCTTAAACGTAAAGATAGATTTATATTAGTAAAAAAAAAGTTTTATTTGTACTAACGTTCGAAATTGTTGATTTTTCTTATAAAACGTTTTTTTTTACTAAGATAATCTATCTTTATGACTTAGAAAAAGTTGTTCAGAATAAAATTTTACATTATATGCTTTGATATGGCTTATTTATTTTTACATTTTACTAGTAAAATTTTGGATTTTTAAAAAATAAAATTTTTTGACTACAAAATCGCGCAATTTGATTGGCCGAATCGGGGTGCGACATGTCGTGGGTGCAACAAATTTCTATTCCCTAATAATATTATTAAATGCTTACCTTTTGATTTTATAGTTAGTAGATTTTTTATTTGGTTTTTTGTTAAAGATATAGACTTTTTTCCTGATACATAAGCTTTAATTTCGTTCTGAAGTATTTTATCAAGTAAAATATAAAAAGTCTTTGCTATTTTAGGTCTAGTATTAACAATATCTTGAACTTTTCACCATATACATTTTAAAAGATATTTATAATCATTATCTTCTTCTATATTAATAGAATTAACTTGCTGTAATGTTGTAATACTAGTATTATAAAATGCTCTATATGTTTTATAAAAGCTTGTTCATTAGGATCTTTGTGCCACCTTAAAAAAATAGATTTTGCAGAAGTTCTTCTAAATTAAGTTGAAAAGCAACTTTAAAAATATGTTTACAAATAATACTACTAAAAATAATAAAATAATATGAACAAAAAAATTGATAATTCGCTAAATTATATTTGACAATATGACTATATGCTTGACTTTGAAAATGTTCTATTTGAAAAGTAATTTCAATATCATTACTAAAATATTTTAAATTTATATTAGTTAATTTAAAAATAATTTTTTATTAAATGAACTTACTTGTTAATTATTTCACATTTATAAATTCAATAATTGCTGTTGAGTTTTTTTTAATACATATTTTGTCAATAACTCGCTAGCTTGTTTTTCATATGGACTTGAAGTTACTAATTTAATAGGTTTATTGTTTTTTTAATATATAATAAATTCAGCAGCTTCTTTCCTCTGTTCTATTGCTGATTCAAAAGCTTTTAAAAATGTTGTTAAAGAAGTCATTGCATCCATATATCCTTTTATAAGATTATTTATTGACTCTCTTCTTTGAGTTGTTGTCATATCAGCTATAAATATTGTCTATTATAACAGAGTGCCCAATATTTTAGATTTTTATCTATTTTCTTTAGGATAATGTGTTTTTAATTGTTACCATTTTTTTACAAAATTACTTTCTTTACATTCATTAAGATAATTTATAAAAAAATTTAATAAATATTGACCATCTTTTAAATTTTTCATTACATTTTTAAGAAAATGCCACAAGCATAAAACTTTTTTGTTCCAAAAGGTTGAAAAATCTGATTGACTACTTTAATTATTGCTAAATCTTCATCAGCAAAAAATACTTTTGGTGTATAATTATTTACTAATTTTAAAAACATACTAAATATTCAATTAAAACTATTTGTATTTTTATTTAGTATTAAAGTTCTAGCAAAGCATATACTTTGTCCATAATTATTAATACTAGTAAAAATTTCAAATGGCATTTTGAACTGATTTGTCTTGTAAGTATTATCAAAAACAACTGCATTATAAAATTTACAATAATGCATTTGTTGTTCTGAAAACATCTAAATTACTTGTTCTATTTATTAATTTTAGGATTAATATTTATTTCATATTGAAAATTATTATTTTGAGATTTTAGTTGTTTTAAAGTTTCTACAAAATCATTAGTATTCAATTTTCATTTTTCTTTAGCTTCTTCTAAAATTATATAAATTATTATATATCCATATAATAATACTATCAAATTCTTCTTTTAAAATTGCACAGAGTGTGGCGACTTAGGGAAGTTGTTAAGTTGTCACTCCCCAAGCGGCAGGTCTAGAGTTCAAATCC
Source organism: Gigaspora rosea (assembly GCA_003550325.1). Lineage (NCBI taxonomy): Eukaryota > Fungi > Glomeromycota > Glomeromycetes > Diversisporales > Gigasporaceae > Gigaspora > Gigaspora rosea. The sequence continues at coordinate 98,217 of QKWP01001120.1, forward strand.
CACTGGAGACGATTTAGAAAAATAGGCCTGTGTACCGGTAACATTTATTCAACGATCGGTTGGGTACATTACCTGTAGTCCTTGGTTACCATCTTGAATGGGAGCTTTCGGGCGAAGTTGTGTTCCATGACACAGACAAATCCAAGGAACCAGAATATTTGAAACCCATTTGGCAAGACCTGAGTAAGGAGGTAATGAAGATCTTCAACGATACTGCGGATCCGGAATTTGAGACCGAAGAACTGGATGAACACCCCGGGGCAAGTGGGGCACCAACCTGGCCGCCGGAAAACCGGAAGAAAAGGTCCTATGCTATAGAATTAGAAACCAAGAGAAGTTAACCAAAAAAGGCACCTAAAGCTAAGGTACAACGACCCATCCGGGCTAACTGGTTTGGTAGTTTGGGAGGGATCGGTAATAGGACTGGTGATGTAGGTATCGGGATCAGAATGAACCTTGCAAGGGCAAGGATACTGTGCGGTTTAATGGTTAGCCCTGACTGCTAGTGGTGGCCTCAGCCATTGCGAAGGTATTCAATACCTAATCTAGAAATATGTGGGACATAGAAAGATTAGAGGGTTGTACTACACCCTCCCTAGGGTAATCCGGCAGTTGGAATGCTACTAGATTACCTATAGAATTAGGGTGCAAGTAGTATAGCAAATGTCGATCTGGGTGGTCTTCAATTGAAGCAGCACGAGGTTATGTGTAGGTGTGATTGTAGTGGGTGATACAGGACAGGAGACACCAGAGAGTTTAAATAGGTAATCTCCTAGTTAGGTTACAGGTACGGCGTATAGTGTAGAACCTTCAGGCGGACTACTTAAAATAGGCAACCAAAAGTTGCATGTGTGGCTATATGTATTCTCATTAACCAAGAATGTATTATCTAAAAAGCCTAATAAAAATCTACTTGCATGCGACATTGCAGTTAAAAAAAAAAAAATTGCACAGAATTGTTAGTATATTGCATCCAGTACGTTGAAGAAGCATAATTTTTTGTTGTACTTCTAATATAAACTATTGATAATTAGCTAAAATCATTGAATGATTATGCTTTAATTGTATTAAAATTATATACCAAAGATTATTATTTGAGTTACACAAAGCCAAACTAAAAATTTACAATTACAACATTATGAAGATCTATTTTTAATTTTTAAACTAGAACCAAAAGTGTCTTCTCAACTGCATACTATTGTTCTTTTGCGAATTTGTCCTGCATTTTTTTCATATTTTCTTAAATGAACTTGAAAATCTTGCTGTTTTGTATAAGTTTTAACTGCTATAACAAAAGCTTCATGTGAGGTATAAGAATTGCCTTATTTAAGTTCTATTTGACTTTCTAAAGATTGTTCAAAACTATATGAACTATAATTAGAACTTTCAGAAGCAGTTGAATAATTTCTTGTGCTATAGTTTTACACATAAAAATAAACGTGTATTAGTATTAGATATAATTTTATATATATACTTATAAATTGACCAATCACAAATATTTTATAATAATCACATGATAGACATAGATTAAAACTTTGTATTCTGGGCATAGGTTAAGTTTTCCTGAGCTACTATCATCATAAATGATAGATATATTACAGGACTACTGCACCAAATGTGCCTCATGTGCCAGATGTGCCAGATCTGCTACATGTGCCAATAGGTATATTTTAAAGAATGCTAATGTGGCAATTTTTATAAATTTTATATTTGAAATGTGCTGATGAAAAATCTGGGCTATAATAGTAATCCAGCAAGTAAAAAGGAGAGGTGTAAAAGGGAAAAAAGGGTAAAAGGAGAAAAGAGTAAAAGGGAGAGAGGAACTAAAAGAGAGAGAGAAAGTAAAGGGAGAAAGAGGTAAAAGGAAGAGAGGAGTAAAAATAGGTCGAAATGGGCTTTTTTTTTTTTTTAAGTTTTTTGGAACATTTTGTGGTATATATTTATGATCCTTGGTAGCTCACAAATTAAATAGGCTTAAGAAATTTTGAACTTTTTTTTTTTTTTTTTTTTTTTTTAGAGAATGCTCTGTTTTTTTTTAGGTTAGTGAGTGTAGTCTGGTTTTTTTTTTTTAGTAATGTTGTATTTCAAAAAAAGTTAAAAATAGGTAAAAGTTTGATCTAATATGTGAAATATAGCTTAATATACCAAAACAAAATTGCTAACCAAAAAATTTTTACTATGATGCTTAAATATAACCTCACATAGATTATTCGGGGTCCTTTAACAACTATAATATACCACTGCATAGTTTGTTTTGTGTCTTTGTACTCACATGACTTGATAGTTGCTCTGTTAGCCTCGATTTCTGAGAGGTATTTCATGAGTTAACACTGTGAACAACAATATCTGAAATTATACAAAATAATCTAATTTTAGGAGCTAATTTTAGATAAGTACAACTTCAGGCATCTGAAGTTACAACTTCAGATAGGTCCAAAATTTAGTCACGAAATAATTGTAATAGTTAATAGCAATGAACTGTCTCATAAAAATAATTATGTCAATAGCCCATGGGCACATTATATTGGGGTTTAATTATAATTGATTATTGTATATTATATGTTTTTTCTTCAACACTTATTTTTAAAATTTACAAGAATATAGCTTTTATGACTCATGAGACTTTTGATTAAATATTAGAGATTTTTATTAGTAAAAGGAAAATAAGTAAAGTTTGATAGAAGAGAGTCATGTCTAAATATATTAAAAGATCCAAAGTTTAAATATAATTCTAATATTCAAATAGTAGATGGTTAAGGGTAGGGTGTATGTAGATTATTTTTCATATGATCTATGTGGTATATTAAATTTTTATATATTAAATAAAAAAATACTTCTAATAAACCTTTTTAATATTTTAACCAATTGGTATCAAATTTATGTAATATATAGTTTAATCCAGTTTGTTTCTAATAGTGAAGTTGCGCAATATGTATTGCTTTAAAAAAAATTAACTTCATATATAATTCAAATCTTCCAAGGTTGCAATATATTTTTCCTGGGTAGTACAAAGAATTGCTAATTCTGATTGGTCGAATCATGTGATGTTTACATGATATTATATATTATTGTTACACAATGTTAATCTACATTCTATTTTATATGAATTTGGAAATATTGACACTCTACATTTAATATTTTAGAAAAAATAATTTATTATATTAAGAAAGTGGATGTGTTTTATGTAGTGAATACAAAATTTTCTAATTATATTTCTAAAATATATATGAAAAATTGAAAGTATTGTTTGATATTATACAGTATATGCAGTATTTAGTATTTAGACATGTAATAATTTATTTTTATTGTATTTTTTTAAAAAAAAATTCACTTTGGCTTGTTTTTTATTTAGTATTTTATAATAGAAAAAAAATTTTTAAAATGCTATTAATTAATAATTGATGTAAATTTTAAAATATACTTATAAATTAATTTAATGTAAATATGAAGAAATAACTTATCTCAAATGCACCTACTCCCAGGAGTACCAAATAATTGATTGTAAAGGTAATTATATAATTTTTATTATTCTTTTAGTGCTTTTTTTATTATTTTTTTAGTGCTTTTTTTGTTTTTTTAGTGTTTTATGTTTTTTTAATGCTTTTTATTATTTGTTTAGTCTAATGTTAGTATTAACTTTAGTATTAATATTTGTAAAAATATTAGAATTAACTTTATACAAAGTTAATATTAATATTTATACAAATATTAGTACAAATATTAGTATTAACATCTATCATCAGAAAAAAAAATATGCATAAACCTCTATAAGTTTTTACACAGTGATAAACTTATGAAAAACTTACGATTAGTTTGGAGTATTATGTAGGGGTAATAATTACAAAAGTTCACACTATAGTAACTTCGGAGTATTATGAAAATGTAATAATTACAAACATTTACGGTATAGTAAATTCAAAATATAGCAAAAATATTATAAACAACAAACATTGAAAACTTGCGAAAACTTGCGAAATCTGGCATAAATCAATGATATATTATGATCAATTAATAATCAATTATACATAATCATGCTTTTGTATATTTATGCATATTTTCGCATATTTTCACAAGGTTTCACAATTTAATATAAAATTTTATATTTTTTTATTTATTATTATTATTATATATTATATTTTAAAGGAATAGAAATTTGTTGCATCCGCGACATGTCGCACCCTAATTCCAACCAATCAAATCGCACGATTTTGTAGACAAAAATTTTAAGTTTTAAAAATTAAAAAGTTTACTAGTAAAATGTAAAAATAAATAAGCGATATCAAAGCATATAATGTAAAATTTTATTCTGAACAACCTTTTCTAAGTCATAAATATAGATTGTCTTAGTAAAAAATAATGTTTTATAAGAAAAATCAAAAATTTTGATCGTTAGCACATATAAAACTTTTTTATTTACTAATATAATCTATATTTACGTTTAAGTTTTATATGTAAAATTTTATGCTAAACAACTTTTTCTAAGTTAAAATGGTAGATTGTTTTAGTAAAAAAAGTTTAATATGTGCTAACTTTAGCTAACTTTGGAAATTTTTGATTTTTCTTATGAAACGTATTTTTTTACTAAGACAACCTATCTTTATGACTTAGAAAATATTGTTCAGAATAAAATTTTACGTTATATGATGTGCTATTATATATATTTTTTTACACTTTATTAAGTAAAATTTTAAATTTTTAAAAAATAAAATTCGTGCGATTTGATTGGTCGGAGCAGGGTGCGACAAATTTATTTTTCCATATTTTAATATATAGTTATTGTAGTTCAATACCCACATGCATATTTTTTATTACCTATACTAATAACAATATTATCATAGTAGTTATTGACAATTATACTATTACGTCATATCAGTAGTTTATTTTATTAAATAAATAAAATATTTCTTCGATCAGGTTTCATTTTCTAAATTTCAAATTAATTTCAAAATGCCCAAAATAAAAAAAAGAAAAAACTTAACAAAAACCAACCGAAGAGCAATTGTCATATTTGCGTAACAAGTCTAAAGTTCAAAATACTCATAGATCGACACAAAATAGGTTTAATAAATTTCAAGAATATCGTTTAGACGTCGAACTAGAAGGAGCGCCAGAAGATATAGATGATACTTCTAAGTAGAAACACAACTTTGTGAATATTTTACTGTGGCTAAAAATAGCGATGGATCAGAATACACAGTATCGTCACTTTTATCTGCAGTTAGAGTGATTAATAGATTTTATAATTCAAAAATTAGTAAAGTCAAACCAGTTGATTTGTGTAACAAAAAAGCATTTTCCAGTTTGTGGGAAATACTTGATGGAAAGACTCGAGACCTTACTGAAAAAGATTATGGTAAAACTAATGGATCTGATTCACTATCTTTTGAAAAAATTCAATATATTTTGAAACATGAAGCGACCTCAAGAAATACACCAAGTGGATTATTAAATCGAGTTTTCTTTTACAATGCAATTTTATTTGGTGGGGAGCACTATACTATGATGGTTAATCATTTTAAAAAAAGAAAAGATGGCTTTGATGTTTTTATTTATAAATCCAAAACAAATCAACATGGATTAAATAATCTTGGTTCTGCAAATAAAATATTAATTCCTGCTAATAATCCTGAAGTAATTGCAGATTATGGGAAATATTTCTCAAAGTGGCCAGTTGATGCTGATTCTGGATTTTATTTATATCCAATCGATACAAAATCTGCACCAGGCATGCATATATATATATATTAGAAAATATAATATTTTATTATAATATTTATAATACGAATTAATATATTTATTTAAAATAGATTATTCATCAATTAAAGTATGGTACAAAAAAACTCAAATTGGGCAATTAAAATTAAAAACTTTCATAAAAGTGCTTGCTAAAAAAACTGGTATTAGTTGTGAAGATCGTAAAATCACTAATCAAGCAGGTCATAAAATGCTTGTACAATAATTAAAAAATATTGGTGCTAATGATTATGAAGTATCTACAATTACTAGACATCAGTCTCTATCTGGAATTGCTAGCTATAAATGACCAAAGGATGGAGTTCAAAAATCTGCTCTATCTAATTTAATGAATGCAATTGATTCTAATGTAAATAAAACAATTTTTCAAAATCAACCCGCTACTACACTTTCTACAAAAAATTTTTATCAAGGCTTTAAATTTGCACGGCAAATTTATCAAGGTAATATATATATATTTTTTTGAATATTTTTTGAATCTAATTTTTTTTAATTCAAATAGCAAATCTTGTCTCAAGTATGTTTTCTACTTCAACAACTCAAGAAGCTTCTGTAGAAGCTTCTATAATTACACCGCAACCAGTAAATTTACATGAATTTCAAAGTTCTAAAATTCCTTTACAAGAACAACTATCAGTTGCAAATCAAAATCACAAAATGCAAGAACTTCTTCAAAGGAATTTATTCGTGAACTCTAATATTACTTTTCATGTACATAATCATTACTATGCTTCACAGCAATAATGCGTCAAATATGAATTTTAATAAATAATGCTTCTTGTCATTCTAGTGAAATATAAAATTTAAAAAATTCTGATCCGAATTATATATTTTTATCTTGCCAATGACAACTATAAAAAAATTCACGCCAGAATTAAGTATTTTCACTTTAGTAATGTTGAGTTTAAAAAATTTTTGGACCAAATTATGTATTCGAACAATATGTAATAAAAGTTTAATAAAATAAACTATACTAATATGCAAATTTTTAGTATAGCCATCAATAACATGGCTATATAATAATTAAATATAAGGTAAATGGAGGTATTGTAGCCACGGGGGTATTGTGGCCAAGTGAAATATCTTGTAATTAGGGTTCCTCAAATTCAAATCAAATCAAATATTGGATCAATTTGAATTTGATCAAATCAAATTGACCCTGATTTGAATTTGATTTGATTCAAATATTTGAATTTGAATTTGATTTGAATTTGAATTTTTAATAGTAATTTTCAAATCAAATCAAATATTTGTCAAATCAAATCAAATTTGGCTATATTTGAATTTGATCGAATCAAATATAGTCAAATTTGAATTTGAATTTGATTAAATATTTGATTCAAATATTTGAAGATCAAATCAAATTGCGGAACCCTACTTGTGATCTAGTAATCAGAATTGGACAAAATTTATACCATTTGATTCGTCTCATCAAGATGAATTGAATGGTATAAAATTCATCCAATTTCATTACTAGATCACAAAATAGCATTATTTATACAAAATATAGGTTTTTGCTTTTTTTTTTTTTTTTTTTTTTT
>QKWP01001120.1:116235-150473 GCA_003550325.1 Gigaspora rosea
TGTTTTAGCCTTAGCCACACTGCTCATCCCACATCACTTTTATTATTTAGCCTTGATGTTATTTCTGTGAAATGATGAGCTAGTTGATTTTGCCAAATCGACTTTACTCCAACAATATTCTGGTGTGTTAACGTAGAATTCAGAGTTGTCTTCATTATTCCTGCTTTATTTTTGATCAGCATTAGAAGGGGACTTTGCAACTTTTCGCAATTTTCACGTGATAGGAAGCAGTGCTGCAGTCTATATTCTAGTCGCGGTAATAGTACTACATTGTTTATATATGCCATATGCGCTAGTGAGGCCTTCTTTTTTTTGATTCCTTTCATAACTGTCAGGACTTCCTCCTTCGCTATTCTAACTGCTTGTATGATTTCTGCTTTTTCGGATAGCCGCACACCTAAAAACCTCGTCAGGTCTTTCGCCTTTTTACCCTGGACTATTTCGTTCTTTGGTCCAAAAATTATGCTTCTTGTACTGTATGCTTGTCGTGTGCATTAAGCACTAGTAGTTCTGACTTTTTGCTATTGATCTCTATGTCGTTTACTTTATAGAAATCTTCTGCTACTCTAAGTATCTGTTCTAGCTCCAGTTTATCCCTTGCTATATATATGGTATCGTCCGCATATGCTAGAACAGGTACCTGTAGATCCTGCACTTCTGCTTCGCCCCTTTGCAGATTGAGTGGCCAGTTTATCTGCATTTTGTAACCTCTGTCCCTTTCTTCTTGAATTTCTACTAGTAGTGGATCATAGAAGATTTCCCGACCAGGGGTGATATGACCTCTCCCTGGTCTATTCTGACCCCTGCTATAAATTTTTCTGTGTTTCCTACCCCTGTTATAACCTTGATTTCTCTGTTTTTATACAAATTGATTATAAAATCTACTGCTTTTGCTAGAAGTTTTATGCGCTCCAATGCTAGCTGCAGCAATTCGATGTTTACCGAATCGAAAGCTTTTTTCATGTCCTGGAATAGAATCCAGATTTCTTTTTTTCCCTTTCTCGCATCTTCCAGTATGCAGTTCATCAAATGCACCGGTGCCGCTGTACCTTCTTCCTGTAATCCGGCGAAGTTTCTTCCTTTAAGAATGACCTTTTCTTTGAGAATTGTTCCTAGTCTGTTATTTAGTACTCTAACTACTGATTTTCTGAAGGTTTCCAATAAAAGAATGTGTCTGACATTGTTCAATCTATAACACCACTCTTCCTGCTTGGGTATTGGATACAGCATGCCAAGTTTCCACTTTTTGGGCATACTTCCTTCTCCAAGGCATCTACTTGCCATATACTAGAATATCTTTTTTGCGAAAGCACCCGCTTTTTTTAACATTGGGTAGGTAATACCTGACACTCCTGGCGCCGACCTGTTCTTGGTTTGTTCTAGCGCTTCTTCCCATTCATCCAATAACACCTTATCTAGTAATTGTTTATACCAGTTAGACTCTACTTCTTCTATTGGACAGAACCTTTTTTTCCATCTTTTCGGTAGATTTTCTGCCATCGATGACCGTTTTCTGAACTGTTCCTCAAAATGTCTTCTTACTTCTTCTAGTACTTCTTTTGGTTCGTTTAATAACTCCTCTTCCTCTTCTTCTATGCTTTTAACTACTCTATCAATTTGAATCCTCTTCTGTGACTGATCCAACAAGCTGTCTATCATGCCTCTTTGCCCTTTTACTATCATCTCGTACCTGGCTTCTATACAAGTCCTGATTCTTTTTTCATCTTCATTTTTTAAAGCAACTTGCCACCTCTTGGTCAGGACAGTCCACCATATTTCTAGGGATTCATATACATTTAAATAGTTATCTAACATATCTAACTTCCACCACTCCTTGAGCCGTTCTACGAAAGCTTCTAGTTCCATCACCTCCTGCTGCTCTAACAATGTCTTCCCTCTGCTTTTCCTTAACCTTTTAACCTTTTATACCACTTTCCTAGTGTGCATATATCCTTCTTTAACTTTTTCGTATCTGCATTCACATATGACACGTCCTCTATTATAGGAGTTTTCTTCTTTTTTGGGAGTGTGACTAATACTGCTTTCTTTATACTACTTTCTATGATATCCAACAACTGGTCCAGGGATCTGTTTTCTAACTCTGATTCTAATTCTTGCTGCTCTGTACAGGCTTCCTGGGTCTCTCTTTTTCTTTTAATTCCTTTCAAGATTTCAGTTTTTAGTACAAGATTTAGTTTAGCTTGGTACTCTTCCCACATTTTCTCATCGACATTTTCTATATCTATTTCTAGTCTTTTTCTACCTAATCTTCTATTTCTTGCTTAACTTCGCTTTCGCATATTTAACCCTGTTTCTACTTGTATGAAAACCAACTGGTGATCACTGCCTGTTCTAAACGCCATGTCCTTGGTTTTGTACAGTAAAATGTTTTGTCTCCAGTGACTATTGACCCAGATAGTATCGATTCTTGACTGCGCTTCTTTATGCTTCCAAGTTGGTTGCCCTAGGGAGTTGGACTCATAGAAAACATCTGTAAACCTTTTCCCTTTTAAGAGCTGTAGGATTTGTTTCTTCCCTTCTTTTTTCTTTCGGTCTTCTAAGTTGATCTTTTTTGTTTGGTTCAAATCCACATTAAAATCGCCCAAAACTATGCATCTCTGTTCCTTCTTTGTTTCTACGTTTCTTAGATATTCTTTTAAATAAGCTTGTATATGCTTTTGAACTTTTGCACTTGTTGGTGCTACGTATACCACTATAATGTTTATCGAAAGACCCTTGAAATCCAGAACCATATCCAGAATATATGGGTTCTCCCTGTTTAACTTTACCACATATTTCTCCCATTTTTTATCTATTAAAATTCCGACGCCAGATCCTTTTTTCTTTCCTTTCTCTGCAGCAGACCAGTAACCCTTCAGATTTTTATTCTCCTTAAGCATAAATTTTCCTTCTTTTTCAGACAGGTTCGTTTCTACTAAGCCCATAATGTTAATATTTTTCTCCTCCATAAAATCTGATATTGTGTCCAATCTTCCCTTGTTTGTTTTTAGTCCATTTACATTATGGAATCCTATCCCCAGTACACTAAAATCGATGTCTTCTAGTTTTCTCTCTCCTCCTTTCTCCTCTTCTTGCTTTTTCTTCCCCTTCCTCTCTGTTAAACCTTCACCGTCTCCCCTTTGTTTGGATGGAGAGAACTCTCCATCCTTTTTTTTAGAGATGCCCTCGGCAACTTTCAGGAGCGATAGAGGGCTTCCCCCCCTTATCGACATTCTCCAACAAGGAGAGCCTCTTTAGGATTTCCATTAGGATTTGGCAATTTTAGTTTCTTCTGTCCTTTGTTGTGCGTTTTTGCTTCTATCTATTTCGTCTTTTCCTATTGCACTACTAATTGCACCCATACCTTGTTCTAGTCTACTTTCCCTCCCTTTACTATTTATACTTCTGAGCTTTCTACTATGTACTATGTCTCTACCATCCCATCTTCTGCTATAAGTTACATACTCTCTTGTTTTTTCTTTGTTTGATCCTCCTTCTATTTCTGGCTGGTCCCAGTTTTCTTTATTTGTTGCAGCTCGGTTTACTCGTTTCCACTCTAACTTAGTATTAAAGTAAAAAACTGTTGATAATTGTGCGGCTTTGTATTTAGCCTCTGTATCAAAATAGACATGGGCTGTGCCCTTTTGGTTCCCATGACAGTTATTTAGTACGTGTACTGCTTTTGCCTCTATTTTTTTTAATTGTCGCAATAATAACGTATCAACTGCATTTCTGGGCAAATTTGTGATGGTTAGTTTAAATTTGTTTCTGTATTCTAATTCATTTAGATTAAATCTTCCAGGGGTCGTTCTATATGTTCTACCCTCATCTAGGTGAACTGACCAACTGTTCCTCAGGACTTCTTCCTTGTGCTGATTTTCCATTTCCACCTTGACATACGCTGCTTTCGTTTTCCATCCTTGTTGCCAAGCCAAGACTATGGCCTTGCCAAAGAAACCCAAATGTTTTTTAATTACTCTAGCATCCACTGTTTCCGGCAGATCCCAGATTGTAAAAAAATATTGTGATTTCCTACTCTGACCTCGAGTTGTAAAATTTCCCTTTGGTGCCCAAATAGAGTTATAAATGTCTTCACATTTTTTTTGTCGTTTTTTGTTCGTTACGTTTGTCGTCTCACATGTGGGAGGTGTTTTTTGTCGTAATTCGGCCTTTTTTTCTTCTAGACCGTAGTCCCAACTTCCGCATTCCGCCTCCAATAATAGGGCCTTCACCTTCTTTTCCTCCTCCACATTATCCACTATCTTGTTGTCACTTTCCTCATCCTGTTCTTCAAAGACTCTTTTTTCTCCTTTACTGACTTCCGCTTTTTGTAGTTGTTTCAGCAGTTCTTCTTCTACCTTTGTTTTTGGTTCCTCTTTTATATCCGTATGCTGTATTATGTCTTTATTACTTGTTTCATTCTCGTTTAGCAGCTCAATTTCTAGCTGTGTGATTGGTTCTTTGCGTATCACCTTATGCTCTGCCTATCTGTGTAACTCTACTATATTTCGTATTACTGCAATTATATGTGGCTGATCAATCTCCAAGAATTTTGCTATATCTGTGTCTATCTTAAGCAGTAACACCTTGTTTTCTCTAATTAAAGCTTCTCTTTCCTCGTCTTGTTTGTTAAAGAAGGCCTTAAATTTTCCTAGAAGTGACATTTGTTCTATTCTATTACTCGTCTAGTTCAATGTTGTGTTGAAGTATTTTCTACTTTGTTTGTTTACAAATGCTTATGACGTGTTTGTTTTGTTGATTCACGAAAAATTACGTGTTTAACTTGTTTATTTCTCTATTTGGAATGCTTGTTTGTATTATTGATCACGTGTCCTATTGTTGTTGACTATGATCTGCAGTACAGGGTCTCAACAATATCCCCACTTTTTACAAAAAATTTTTTACAAGACCGAAATTTCACGATAGGTTGTTGTATCGTTTCGCTTTCTCCAAGGTGGCCTAAGTAACTCCTATTTAATTTACTTCTTCTTTCTTTTTTCTTAGTGGCCTTTTGGTCCTTTCTCGATTTAGTTTGTGTATTTTCTTCTTTTTTCCTTAGCACCGAAAATGGATCAGAGGATCAGCGGAAAGAGTTTTTTGTTTTTTCTGTATAGTGTAACAGGACCCCAAAGAACTCTGATACAACTCAGGTCTGAGTTTGTATAATTTTAGAGTATTTTAGCCAAAAATGCTTTATATCTCCTTTTGTTTTTTTAAAAAACTATTGTTCGTATGGATTAGGAGGAAATATTCCTTGTCCTAGAGGCTAGGTAAGGAAGATTAGAGGAAATTAGTAATGTTGACATGCCTTCTTGAAATATTAAAAGAAAAGAGAAGATAGGAAGGTAATTTCTAGCTTGTCGTAAAAAGGAGAAGACCTTTGACCTTTTTATTTTGGCTTTAAGTAGCGATAAGCTATCTATTCTAATACCATATGGTATCGGAACAGTGCGGTAGGTCGCATTTAGGTATCTGGGTACTTAGGTACTGACTGGATGGCCAAATGATGCTAAACTTAGTTATTAGGTAGTGCTATGTAGGTACAATTGTGGGTACAATAGTAAATACAAGTATCTTAATAAAGTATTAGCGTGGCTGCTTAAGGTTAAAAAAAAAAAAAAGGTTTATATGTACTAACATTTGAATTTTTTGTTTTTTTTTATAAAACATTTTTTTACTAAAATAATCTATCTTTATGACTTAGAAATAGTAATCCTGGCTGAAATTAAAAAAATCGGCTAAGCCGATTTTTCGACCCAGTCAGTTGATTTTTTCTAAAATCGGCTAGCCGATTTTATAAGTAAAAAATTTTTTTCTCATGATCACTAATAAAATATGATTAGTATAGTTTTTTTTTAGAACATTATTATCGTTGAAACCACCGTTTTCATTATAGAAATCATCGCACTTTGGAGATATCGAATCTGTTGTCACCCTGGTATGAATTTCTTTTTGTGCTAATTCTAATTAGTCATGTCACATAGTTGTGCTTGAAGTTTTTACACGTTCAAGTTGCAACCTAAGTTGCACTGAAAGAAGCCGAAATGTATTAATTAGCATTTTAAGTAGTACAACTTCAGGCACTTGAATTTGCAACTTCAAGCACGAAGCCCGTAGTCAAAATATGGTAGAAATGTGCCTATTTTGATCAACCAAACACACATGTCATTAAGATAAGTATGCTCTGAGTTAACTTTTATCCAAATCATTTTTTTCAAACACGCATGCCATTAGGTATGCCAGTTAACAAATTTTTTATCCAAAATATTGTGTTCATCTTTTTTAACACAATTCCATATCAATAACAATATCCAACATTATAGGTATGTTTCATTAACAGAACCCATAGTTGAAGGCCATTTTTGGCTCCAATTTCATATCGATAACAATTCCAAGATTATGTGCTTTATTAGCAAAACCCATATTAGTTTTGATAATAAATGAAGGCCATATGATAATTTTTTCCAACCTCAATTCTATATCGTCATCAATATCCAACATTATTTGTTCCTATTAGTGGAACCTATATCGGCTAATTTCTGATGTCTGAAGGCCTTGCGTTTGTCCTTTTAATTCCATTGTATGTTTTATTAGCAGAACCTATATTAGCTGATTGATAATAATAGAGACCATATGCACATCTTTTTCGACTCTAATTCCATATTGATAACAATGCCACTATTATATGTTTCGTTAATGCCCAATTCTATATCGATAACAATGCCATCATTATATGTTCCTTATCAGAAGAACTCATATTGGCCGATTTTGATAATATTTGAAGGTTTTATGCTCATCTTTTTAATTCTAATTCCATTCTATGTTTCATCAGCAGGGCCTATGTCAGCTGATTTTTGATAATAAATGAAACCATAATATGTTTCATTAGCAGAACCCATATTGGCTGATTTTTGATAAAGCCATCTTAATTCACATGTTCGAATTTTTTGGTAATACATACCGAATGTTTATGTAGAATAAAACCTGCTTTAAATATGATACACCTAAAAATATAACTTTTAATGGTATTTGGCACACAATGCTCCTTTAATATATAAGATTTTTACTAAATTCAGAAAATTAAAAATTAAATCGCATAAATTATATAGTAAGATATATCTCTTTAATTGGGTTTTATTTATGATAGAGCAGGTTGTTTTGATCAAATCGCGATTTATTTAAAAATTTTCGGCTAAGCCAACTAAGCCGATAAAATTTCATTGGCTTGGCCAGTCGAAAAATTTTGATCGACCAGGATCACTACTTAGAAAAAGTTGTTCAGAATAAAATTTTATATTATGTGCTTTGATATCGCATATTTATTTTTATATTTTACTAGTAAAATTTTTAATTTTTAAAAAATAAAATTTTTTGCTTACAAAATCATATAATTTGATTGGTCAAAATCAGGGGTGTGACAAATTTTTCTATTCTCTTTATATAAATAAAATACAGTCTTCCTCCTCTATAATCACGCAGTTTGTTTTATGCAAATGTGTGATTATAAAAGAGTATAATTATATAGTGTTTACCCTATATAATCACACTTAATAATATAATTTATATTATGTAATTATATAGGAGTAAATAAAAAATTCTTTATTAATTTTATATATTAAAAAATATATTACGTAGTTTATTAATTAATAATTACTTAAAATTATCGATTATTTAATAAATAAGGAATGGAATCCAAAATTTGGATTTCATTCCTCATTTTTTAAATAATCGATAATTTTAAATGTTAGTGATCTGATCCAGGTTAGATAATAGTAACCCGACGGGTCAGACATTTGACCTAGGTTATGATCTGTGTCAACAGATCATATGTACAATCATTACAGTAATTTTCTTAAAGATAATCGCACTTTTCAAATTGGGAATTCTATAAATACTATAAATTCTGCATATTACTATTGTTTTTACAATAATAATATGCAGGATCTGTAGAATTTATAGAATTTGATTGTCTTTCTAATTTGAGAAGATTGTGTTAGAATATCACAGACCATATTTTTTTACTTGTTTTTTTTTAAAATTTCTTGCTCTAATTTACTGTGCCAATTAACTTTTAATAGTCAGCCCTACTCTTTCTCCAATAAATCCAAAGTATCAAGAGGGAAGATTATGCAGTCCCATTTAGAACCCTAATAACTAGTATAATTTCTCCTTTCTTGGGCTAACTGACAAGAAGCAGCCAGGGCATAATAGGAAAATTTTTCGGTCAGCTCATTGGTAAATTCCAACACTGCTAGCGAGTTATAATTAATATTTAATTGAAAAAGGGCATCCTAAAAGCCCATTATTCCTAAACCAATAGATCGATGCTGGAAATTAGAATATTTGCCTCTTTGGTTGGATAGTAATTGAGGTCAATAATATTGTCTAACATTCAGATAGTGGCAGTAATGGTTTCTTGTAATAGATTATTATCCAATTTTCTGTCTTTATTATGCCAGGACAAATTGACAAAGCCTAGGTTACAAATGGATGTTTCTTTTTTAGAAGTATTAAGAGTAATTTCTGTACAGAGGTTAGAGCAATGAACTACCCCACGTGGTATTGGGAAGAGCAGATGTTACAACTGTCTTTAAAAGTAATTCGGGGGTAGCCATTTCAAATAAGTGGGTTAACATTTTTTTCATAACTCAGCGGTGGCTATTGTTTTGGTTAATTTAATTTTCCTTAATAAAATTGGTGTAACCAGTATGTAACCTATTGACAGTCTATTGACATACCTACCGATTTTTTAAACAATTGGATTAAATTGTTAATAACAAATTATCTTTAAAATATGAGTATATACTAATTGCTTTTTGAACATATCCATTTTGTTACGTACCATGATCTTTCTTATATCAAAATTTTGTTTATGAAATAGTTAAAGCCAAGTGAATTGGAGCTGAATTAGATACATGCAAAGCATTGATGCATTATCTAAATTTTACTGATAAATATTCGCTAGGTCACCTTTAGTGTTTTATCACAGCAATATTATTATTATCAGCTATACCAACAACCTTATAAAAAAAGGCAACAACCCAATTTTTGACCCATGAAGTTGACCTGCACAGGTTGGACGACCCAGATAAAAGCTTACTATTTAATAAATTGCATTTAGTAGGCTTTTGCTTATTTTGAATTCTGACCTGTTTGACCCAGATCAGAGCAATTTTTGACCTGTGACCCATACAGGTCAGCTAACTCGGATCAGAACTCTAATTCAAATATAATTTTGATTTACATAGTATATCGCACACCATGTGTTCACACATTCTTTATTTATTATCTGTTTTAAATAGGTGGCAATCAATTAATTGATAATCATTTCACTGATATAACATTTCACCAACAATTATTCACTGACACGTTCATTTTATCGACAGTTTATTTCACCGAAGCTCATTTCACTAACAAAGTAATTCGGTTATTGTCGTTAGGGTCAGAGTAGAATTAGGCTGTTTGAAGTTGATTCTTTGGTTAACATCACTTTCCAGAACTCATGGGAGGGGGGTAAAATGAAACGAACATATGAAACGAACATATAGAAATGAAGCAATTTCATTGGTTGATGTAAATCAGGTGACTGGTGAGAGTCATTCAGCGTTTTGATTGGCTGTTCATTTTTCGGGGAAGGGGAGACTTCAGCTGGGGTGATGTTAACTAAAAAATTAACTTTAAACGGGCTTAACATTACATTCCTTTTATAAAAGAAAGGAGCAAAAATAAATAAATATCGGTATATAATTAACTTATTATAAAAAGTATTTTATCTGATAAAAAGAACTTCGTACATATGTACAATTTTTACAGAAAAATTCTCATCATCTACTGATAGATCTGCATCATTTTAAAGTATGTATACAGCAATCACAGATTGGAATTTTGAGTTTTCCAAATTCCTATTGGTTGAGCAAATTTTGTCCTGAATGATTCCATAAAATCTAAATGTTTATTCAAATATTTCTTCTCATTAATACTAGTTTTCTAGCTCTTTACAATCGAACAAAAAGCACTTCAGAAGCTCTTTATTCAGCAGTTTTTTTGTTAAATCGTTATATTGCAAACTGAAATAAACATATATGAGAGGACAGCAAATAGGAATTAAAATTTTAGCTTTATTATTTATTATTTATTTATTTATTTTTTTTAAGTTTTTATTTTTTTTTTATTCGTTTTTTATTTTTAAATTATTTTATTTTAACCGTGAAATAACGCACAGAGTTATTTCGAGTTTCGGCCTGAATTAATCTTAATTTAGGCTGAAATTCGAAACCAAACTATGCATTATTTCGTGGTTATGCAGTATATATTTTTTTAATTTTTACCGAGGGACATCAAAGAGGAAGGAGAGAGGTGACATTAACTGAAAGCTTAACTTCAAATGGTTTTAGATAGGTTTTAGGTAGTAATATAATAAACAAAATTACTAATTCTTAACTTGATTGGTCAGGTATCATGTAATTCTACTCTGCTTTAGACAACCCCCATATATAGAGCTAAGTATGTATGTTCATATATACGTCAGCTACTAGTAATATCATGCACGAAGTAATAATCAATTTATATATTGAATTTGATTTCTAAATAATAATAATATTTCTTTATTTTTATTTTTTTCATATGTTCATTTTACCCGGGGGCCAGGGGGACCATTGGGGGAGGAGGTGATGTTAACAAAAAAATTAACTTCAAACAGCCTTAGGTAGAATTAGGCTAAAGTTCGAGTGCTTTTTGAAAAAAAAACTTGTTAGTAAAATGAACTTCGGTGAAACAAACTGGCTGTAAAATGAACTTGTCAGTGCATATTTGTTGGTAGAATGTTATGTTAGTGAAGTGATTGTTGGTGAAATAATAAGAACCCATTTTAAATGTGATTATATAGAAAGAAAATATATATATATATATATTTTATTTATAATATATAATGTAATAGTAATTATAAGCTAATTGTGATTATATAAAGGTATTTTTCTATAAAAACAAATGGAGGTAAAAATTTGTGTGACAATATAGAAGTTGTGATTATATAGGAGGTGATTATAAAGGAAAAAGACTGTAATTAAAAAAGTTTGCTATTTTTTAATATATAGTATATATGATAATAACTTTTGATCCACTAGTCCATTTTGAATAATTTAACTACTAAAATGCTTATCTCAAAAAGATAATTTTAACAAAACCAAAATTATTAAAATTTAATTACAGGATTCCAAGATTATTTAACTTTTGTTGTATAATTTTAATAGTAATTTTTAAAATCACTAAGTAAAGTTCTTTAATATTAAATAACTTTTGATCTACTAGCCTGTTTTGAATATTTTTGACTGCAAAAATGTTTATCTTAGTGAGACAATTCTAACAAGCCAAAATTGTTAAATTCCAATTACAGAATCCCAAGATTAATAAAAATTTGACATTATTTAATCAAAATTAGTTTATATAAGGTAGATATAGGTATTATAGTACACTATCAATTATGGCGCACTGCTAATATCTTATGATCTACTGATCAGAATCATGTGATTTTAGTACCAATCAATTTATCTCAGTAAGACAATCAATTGGTACCAAAATCATTGAATTCTAATTGGTATATCACAAGATATTACAATTAAAATAATATTTAAAGTAGATATAGATATTATGGGGTATTATAGTAATAGAAATATTGCAGTATATAGCATATTTTGTAAACTATTAATCAGAATTATATAATTTTGGTACCATTCAATTCATCTCATTAAGAAGAATAGAATGGTACCAAAAACATGTGATTTTGACTAATACTTCTTGATATATCATAATTTAAAAAAATAAGTTGTACAAAGCAAATTTTAAAATTAACATAAAATCATGAATAACTTCTGATAGACCAGTCCATTTTTTATAATTTTACTACCAAAATGACTGACTATCTTGAGAAGGCAATTTCAACAAGCCCAAAATTGCTAAAACCTACTCATGGAATCATAGAATTATTAAAGTTTTATTATTATTTTGATGAAAATAGATTAGTTTAACTAATCTAATTTTCATCAAAAACTATACAAAAAACTTAGTAATTCCATGATCCTGTGATTGGATTTTAGCAATTCTGGGCTTTCTTGCATTCTGATTGGCCAGAATCCGAAACTTGGGGGGGATTAGTAAATGCGCCCCCTCAGTAGATCATTTTTATCCTTGTGTGATCAAAAAAACCAGAATATCCAAGTTTCCTAACATCCAAAACGATGAGATCAAATTTCCTTTACGATTGGTTACAAAATAGATCTTCGAACCTTCTTTTTATTCAGATATTGCTTTTTCTTAAATTAGTTCATAATGAAATCATATCAGATATTCATTCATTAAGTAAAACAATGCCCAGTGATAATTTTGCTATAGAACCTGCTAACCACTAGGGCTAAATGCCGACCTAAATCTGACGTATCCGACCCGGAAATTTGGTGGCCTTCCTGTAAAAAAATTATCAAGTTCAGCAACTTTTGTAACGGATTTCTTTTAAAGGGGGTCTTCACGAACATGAGACATTGCTTTGAAAAATTTTTTATTCGATTTTTTTTTTTCTTATTTTTTTTGGTCAACAAATATTATACAATTATAAATTACGCAATCGGATCATAATACGTCATGATTTTTAAGATCATATTTTAAATCATTTGTTGTAAAGTTAAATTCACATTCGGAATACATATTCGAACATGTTATGCATATCTTATCATATTTTTAAGGCAAGTCAATAAAAAAAGTTTTTGCCGCAGCTTGTGTTAATAAAATAAAAAAAATAAAAAAGACATTTGAAAGACTTTATATAAAATTAAATATGGATATCTACTATATCGTATATTTTGCATATGAAATCATACCTTTTTTTTTCTTTTTTGTGCGACAATGTCAGTACGCTGACCTCCTAACATTTATTTGTTTTAGTCATTTTCATACCTTTCCAAATTGATTAACCCAAACCAAAAGTGCATTGTTTAAAAAAAAAAAATTAATAACTATGACATCATTAGGGTTCCAGAACCATATAACGGAATTTCTTTTGGCACAGCGAAAAAATAGTATAAATTATTTGTGGATACCGATATAGCGCATTATTTTTTATGTTATGTTACTGTACCACAGCAGAACTTGTTAAATTTAACGGCAACAGTAATCATTCTAAAATTTATCAATTTAGTATTAGAGCGGCAAAATTTTTGGAATCAAAGGACATTGTTTGCTAAAATGGAAATAAAAATGAACACAACGAACGTATTTGTATAACACATTTATTTGGTATTGGAATTAGCGAGAAAAATGGTTTTGAAATCTGGAATAAAACTGCGTGGCATGCGGAGTAAAATATCCGAGTTTAAATGAATAAATACTGGCGGCAAATTTTCATCGTATGATAGCTTTTCTTCATTAACAAAATTTTCATTATAACGATGACAACAGATATCACTAAACCATACTTAATTACCGACGTTTTGGTAGTAATTTTTAAAAATCTCGGTATTCGAGATTTACTTTCAGCACTTCTAGTTAATCGTGAATGGAGCCAAGTTGCCGTTCCAATGTATTGGAGAGCACCATTTAGCTATACAAAAAAAAGAAGCTTGCTCGCAATAAAGATTTATCGATTATTTCTTGAACAAGAAAATGATCAAAAAGATTCATCTCAAATTACAATTCAAAACCTTCCAACGCTTTACGATTATCCATTTTTTCTTAAAGAACTCAATTATACAAACCTATTAGAGCTTGACAAAGAAGTCATAAACGTTGATGCAATACTTAAAATGATGACAGATCGTGAAATTCGTCTAAATACTTTCATTATGGATAATGCCGGTACAAACAAAGAAAACATTTACGGACTATGGACAAAATCATGCTATGCTCCAATATTTAGTTCTCTTGTTCATGTTGAAATACATGCACCATTTCGAAAGAATGGAGTTATAAAGGCACTAGCGGATAATTGCACCAAGCTGGTATGCTTATGATTATGTTTAGTATTCAATATATACAATATTGCAATAATGATCACTTACAATAACTACTATATGTTGATTAATTTTCTCTAGACCCATCTCGATATAAATCTTTACGATAACTCTACTGTGCATATTGAAGAATTGCTCAATTATCTTTATAAACTCTTTTCTGCTCAGAAACGCCTTTTAAATATTCGATTAGTTTTTCCCAATGGACCTGGAAAAATGTTAATCAATATATTGCAATCCAGACTCGAATCTTTTAAACGCCTTGAACTTGCAAAGTGGAACTTTAATGATTGCGATTGGAGATGGTTAAAAAAATGTTCAAATTTGGCCGAATTTGCAATAACAAACCCTCAAACTCAAGTCACTGAAACTTTAGGTAATGAATGCGAAATTCATCGCTTGAAGATGTCAAAAAACTCTAAGATTACAACTTCACATTGGCATTTTGACAAGAACGATAAAGTTTCTTCAATATCAAACTTTTATTTCCACCCTGAAAAATCCTCAGTGGAGCCATATCATGATGAATCCGAAATTGAGATCAAACCGATCCAACCCAAATATGCAGATGAAATTAATTTCATCAATTCAACACCATCACCAATGATGGAATTATTTTCTAATTTTATTTCATTTTTAATCTAACCATTAGATCAATGATCATATTAAACAACGACAAATTTTTTGCATATCTCTTTTTTTTTTTTTTTTTATATGTAAAACTGATAGTACTCGTTATCATATCAAATTTATCGTATCGAAATTTAGATTTTTTCTATCATTAAAATATCATATTATTATATTATAGAAGGTCATTTATATAATTAACTAAAGCACTTTTATTTCATTATATTTCAAAAAAAAATAAAAAATACAAATAATAAATAAATACATAAAATGGCTTAATTTAAGTTTTCTAAGTTCAAAGTATGTTCTGTATTATTTTACTATTATGTTCCTCAAATGATACACCGTAATATGTAATGTAATGAATGCTGTTAGTTTATCCTTTGAAAAACAATTTATAGACAGTTTTCTAGTAATTTCAATTCATGTGTCATCATGAATGTGTAATATATTATAATGAATGTTCTATAATCTGTGATGGCACTTGTATGATAATGACCTTTGATTAGAAAGATAGGAAGTGACAATCTTTAATGTTTTGTTGGTCTTACATCACGCGACTGATATACTAGATACGGCTCAAAATCATAATATCAGATATTAGAGCATTTTTAAAATTGAATTATACGAGATCGGGCTTGTATGATTTCACTCAATTATTTCCAAACATCTAATTCTAACTAAAGCTGAGCCAACTTTAGTTATTAGGAAAATATTGTACCATCCAAGCGCCCACCTGCGCGTTATTTCGAGTACGCGCATGAGCGGTATTTCGAAATAAGAATCGATATCAGAATTTAACATATTTTAAAATAACGTGCACGCGCCTTATATAGTGGTCCTACGTCAGTATTTAATGTGATAGTTATACAGTATCAAACTATCGGATGGGGTTCATCTTTACATAGTTAAAGCCACTCGCTTTATAATGCCTTTGGACTGGAGTATCGTTCAGGTACTCTACAACACCACAAATTCCAAGAGTATTCGATTTACTCATGTCATTAGTTAGATCCCAGAAACTTCGTCTCCAAAGTTTCAATATGCTTATACACCTGTGACATAACCAATACGAACACAAAAGATCAGATGCCGTACCATTTCACCAACTTCATCAGCAGCTTCGGCGACGTTTGCATCTTTATCTTCACTTACATCACTTTCTAGTTTCACCATTTCAAAATCCTTATTCAGTTTATTTTCTACCACTTCATCAAATTTATTTACAGATTCAATCTTATGGGTCACTTTAACATCCGGTTCAAGTGAGTTTTCAAAATTTTCATCGTTCATTTCACAAACTTCACCATTTATCGAACTAATCATTGCATTCTTTCTTTTACTTTTATCAATTTTCTTTTTATCAACATCCATTTTACGTGTTATGACCGCACCACTTTGTTCAATGCTTTCAACACCTTTATTAATTCATCAACATACATCATCCTGACATTATCCTCAAAATTCACCTCGTTTTCGGTTACAATGTCCAACCATATTCGCTCCAATTGCTACTCAGTTTGCTGATTTTTGACGACATTCAAACACTTTCTTTTCATCTTCATCACATTTGCTCTTTCGAATGTTTCCTTTGTCGGGACCTTCAGGTATGTTTTGATTTTCGTTTTTTCCTTCATATTCCGATTTGCACTAACGTTCCTTATTCCCTTTACTATCGATATATATTTAATCTTCCCATTACGACTTCGATTAACCTTCTTGTATCCTCTGTCCTTTATATTCACAAACTTTATGAACCTTACGATAATTAAAAATTTATTTAATAATATCAAGAACTATATTCTAACGTATATGTAGGCATGGTTTGATTACTTCCGAATTTTCTGCACATTTGTTTTCCAAACTTCCATTCCCAATACCAAATCTTTGAAACAAGCAATTACCTGTTATGACTTGTGGCAATTTTAGGTCATGACCTATTAACGTTATTGCGTAATGAATACATTTGTTATATGTAAAGTTGTATATGATCTAAATGGACAATATTGGGTACGTGTTTAATATATTTATAGACGTGAATCATATTTTTTTTTCGCGCGAAAAAATTACTTCTATATTGGGATGTGCGTTAATTCGGGACGCGCATGGACGTTAAGGGAAATTCGATTTTCAAAATAACCCGTGGGCGCTTATACGGTATAGAAAATAAATTACACCACTAGGGTCGAGATTAAATTAATAAACGAATTCACATCTTAAAACATTTTCACATATCTATCTGTACGTATGGCTCGTTCAGAGTTTTCTGCCATAATATGATAGTCTATCCGTCATTTAATACAAGCAAATCAAGGTATCAAAACGAGCCGTGCGAATAGTATTTATCACTGTTAATAAGTTTAATTTGGTGCCATATTAGTAAATTGATTTATTTAACTGCACAAATTATTTAATATTGACATCTCTCTAGCTTACAAATAGCTATATATCAAGCATGATATTTATGAAACTAATAACGATAATTATGAATCAGTCCTGCAAAGATCGAATAAGTATCGGTTTTTAACCGGCCACGAGGCTATATAATCGATTGTCAATATCATGATTTAATTTTCCCACTATCAAATAACGGTTTTATTGGGGACCAGGACGAACTGACCCATCCTATTAAAAATCTGAATTTATCTATTGCAATACGCAGTTATCTATTTAAAAAAAAATTTTTGGCTATTTATAAATTATTTAATGCGAAAATTAAGTGTCTGATTATATAATGCTGCTGCCAAGGGAAATGGCACTTCGGGCGTTCAATTACATTTTGTACCGGACACAATCCCTAATAAGTTAGAGTGCGTCCGGTATAACTTCTTCCTATTGTTTGTATCATTGTAATATAAAGATTCGATAAAGTCAACCAATTTTTTTTTTTTAAAGCGAGGTCTTACCTCAGTTTTTTATTAAAATCTACATAATTACATCAAGATGTGTTTACTTATGATCTATTGCAAAACTGTGACTTGGGCTACTTTACCCACGACCCATACTTTGCTACGTAGGGTCAAATTCCCCGCCTAGTCTATGAAGGTATTTATATACGTCGGTGTGGTATTATAATTGAACATCTGTTCCCATTTCTTTATTTTTATGTTCTTGTTCCGTAGTGTCGTTTCTTTGCAGTGATTCTGCATTATTGACTCTGCGACCGTTCCGTTTTTTTGATCATCTGTTTCTTCCTCCGATGTTACCCTCCCTTCGCTATTGTTTGGTTGCGTTCCTGCAAAGTCAACCAATTTTAAATTGGCAGTCGTTTTTTGTAATTTGGATCCGGTATACAGAGGCTTAGTTTGGCTATTTTTAATACAGTACGAGCAGATCGGTTCAGCTTGAAATTGATCGGCTTTCGAACGACTTGCAAGGATCGGCTCTGCTTTGCCGTGAGCTGAGCCAGCCGTTTAAATTGCCATTACAAACAAGTAGAAATGATTCTAAATTTTAATTGATATTAATAGTTAAAACAGAATTTTTGAAATTGCAAGATGATATTAGATGGTGTTAAATTGTTTAGATCAACTCGTTCAATTGAACCATTCTGTTTCAGAGCATTTAGGCTAATTCTTAGAATACTACTTTTTATTGTGACTTTAACATATTTATTCTATTCTCTTCAAAGGGTGCAATATGATTTTTATCATTCGGATTTGTTTATTTCTGCTAGTAACCCACCAACTCAAATATTTCCAGGTATGGATAAATAATTGTATGGATAAATAATTAATTATTCAGCATATTATATGAATATTAAATTAATAACACATAACATCTAGATTTTTCAATATGTCCCACAGGTATTGTTTATATAAAACAATTTTATTTTTCTTGAAAAAAGAATTTTAACTAATAAACATCTTTTTTAAGATTTGAACAAGGATTTAAACATTGATAATGAAAATGAATATTATAATTTTAGTAATCCATATGATCCGAGTGAATTTCCTGTTTCATATGATTCAGAACTTAAGATTTCTAATATTACATGTAGTGCGCCTGTTGATAAGTTGGTGGAATCATGCAATGATAATATTAATTTCACTAGTAATGGTTGTTGGCTTTTTCACCGTTTAATTTTTCTGAGAGGATAAAGTTTTACGAGGAAAAGTTGCAATGCGATGATTCATTATGTAATATACGTATGTTAAATAATTCTTATAAGGTTATTATATTAAATATTACTTTAAATGTATCGTTATCTACTGATCATTTGGCTGTAAGGTTTAATTTTGTTTTTCCGGAAATGAATACTAAAATTCCTCCACGTTTGAGATTTAATATGAACCCATTTAACAAGGGACAGTTGGTTATATTCAAATTTTCCACTTCTATAAGGAGAAAACATAGTTCTCTGTTAGCTAAAATGTTTGGATTCGATCCTGATTTAGTGGAAGCATTTATTGATATTGAAACAAAAGAACTTCAACAAACTTTAAATTCCTCATATGCTACCTTGGTATTGCAGCCAAAAGACAATGTTACATATTATGAAGATTATATTTCTCATCATAGTAGTAAGATACAAAATATTATTTGAAATTTTCTAATGAATTAATTTTTAAAGAAAATAAATCTTTTTTTTTTATAGTTAGTTCTATTGTTTCAAGTACTGGTGGTCTTTATGGAGCACTTATTGGAATATATATTCTACTTTTTGGATCTGCAAAACTATCCCCTTGGTAAGATAAAAAAAGTTTATATAAAATTTCATTATTGGAATCATTCAAATATTATTTATTTATAGGGGCATCATACAAAAATATACTTGCTGTTGGAATCTTCGTGAAGATTATATGCATCGATTAATGAAACGATATATTTCTAAAGCTGGAATTCCTTTGGTTGAAAATCCATCTAAATTGCCTCCAAATGCTACTGTAGAAAATAGAATTGCAACATTAGAAACATTATTAAGAGAATTTTTCTTGGATGACAGCTCTTTAGTAGCGTTGAAAGAAATACATATGGGATGTATTAGATATCAATATAACAATAATGCATTGATGGGAGATGATATTGTTGTAAGTGTCAATGAGAATACCTTGATGAATGATGGTACATTTCAGAATGACGTTGCTATTAATGTCGATGAAAACGACACTTTAATGGGAGATGGCATTTCACAATGATAATTCAAAGAAAGAAGACAACATAATTATTACAGTATTGGCATTTTATTGTCTGTTGGAAATTCTGTTTATTCTATTCTATTGCTCTATTACTCTATATCCTATTAAATTTTTTTTATATTAAATATAGATTTGTATTTAGCTTTTTGACTATTACAGTATTATATTTGTTTAATGATTGCAAATTAATAAGAAAAACAAATTTTTTTTTATATGTAAAGAAAAATCCCCTGTCCTATTATCCTATTTGCGAATCAAAATTTCTAAGATAAAAAAAGTCGTGATCATGTGATTATTGATATTTCTGGAATCCATATGGGATCTTTGCTAGGAAATGACCCTCCGAGGTTATGTGGATTTTATGAATAATATTCGAATTTGCCAAGAGCTTTTTTTATTTCGTAGAGCTCACTAATCTCTACAGATTAAAAAAAAGTTCATACGAGTAAGATATCGGATAGCCGACAAATTTAAATTTTGTTCCCATATACAAAATTTATATAATTTTCATGAATCAAAATGTTTTGAATTCAGCAGATTTTGTGATTTTGATGATATTTTCGAACATAATCTTCAAAATTTTTACCAATCAGATTAGCAAAATTTGTGATTATTGCGAATTTGTCTTACATTGATTGGTTGCTTGATTTGTAAAGTAGTCAAAGGCTGTTTACTTTTACAACCCTTGCTTTTTCCTTTATTATTGCAGTTTGAAAACTTGTATTTACATGCAACAAGACTTCAATTTCAAAGATCAGCGAATGGTTTTTTAAGATCCAAAAATGGGTAAAACTTTTACTAGTAGAAATGCCAAAGGGTTGTTTTTTATAACAGTTAAAGTACTGTTTACTTTTATAAAGTTTCTGCTTTTCATTCTTTAATACAGTGGTTTGGAAATTTGTACTTATGCTAATAAGATCTTGATTTTATAGATCCTGAATGGTTTTTCAAGACACTAAGATAGACAAACTTTTACTAGTAACAATATTAAAAAATGCTATGTAGAACTATATAATGCTACAATATATAGTTGGGAACCTTATTATAAAAGTTCTTCAGAAACTATAGACAAGTACTAAATATTAGAAACAGCTAATTAAATATGTAGATGACAATTAAGATATTAAGATATTTAATGTAAAGAAATTTTTTTAAATAAGTATTCTATATATTCTTTAAGATTTTGCACAATATAGAATTGGTAAATAGATAATATAATATGGGGTCTGTTCCTTGAAAATAACCTTACGGGACATAGTAAATCATATGGGGTCTTTGCCTTGAAAATGACCTTATGGGACTATGTAGATCTTATGAATAAAAATTAAAATTTCTAGCTATCCAGTAATCCAATTCAAATAAACTTTTTTTTATTTTGTAGAGCTTAGTGAGTTTTACAAAATAAAAAAGGTTTATTTGAATTGGATTACCGGGTGGCTAGAAACTTTAATTTTTATCCATAAGATCTACATAGTCCCGTAAGGTCATTTTCAAGGCAAAGACCCCATATGATCAAAACTTGATTTTCAAGGAACAGACCCTATATGTTGAATTAATAATAAATATAAGTGAAGCTGTTTAATTTTAATCTATAAATCGAGTATGTAGTAATAATATGCTACCTTGTAAAGATCCTTATAAGTTTTATCAATATTACCGTACTTGCATATTGAGGATAGAGTATAATCAGCATAATGGATATTGGTTTTGATTAGTGATCTACAATATAGACATTACACTGAACTCAAAATTATATTACCAGTATATAATAAATTGACCAATAAAAATGCCAAATTGTTGTCATATAATTAACTAATGCACCTAATTTCTATAAAATCTTTGGACAGTGCTTAGAGATAGTGCAATCATATAATATTATATAAATTAATCTGTTAGCTAATTGATACAATGTTACATAAATTTAGGCGTCTGCATGGGCCAGGGCTACCCACGGGTACTCTAAGGTAGTGCTCCTACAGACCGGACTCGAACCAGACTTTAGTCAAGTCTGAGTCTGGTCTGATTTTCGGACCGGACTCAGACTTTTATATTCAGACTTTTAGTCAAGTCTGAGTCTGGTCTGGGTCTGGTCCGAAGTCTGCAGACTGGTCTGAGTCCGAATATATTTATATGTATTTTTGGCGCTGAACAAGTTTACTTAGTGCATTTTGTTAGAATAAATTAGTAAAATTTTATGAATCATAAGATTTTATAGAATTTTATTAATAAAATTTTATAAAATCTTATAATTCACAAATATTTATTAATTAATTCTAACAAAATGCACTAAGTAAACTTGTTCAGCACCTAAACATGCATTAAAACGGCTGTTTTGTTTTTATTAACTTGTAATTTAGAGATTTGATGCACAATATTGGATTTTTGATCAAAAAAGACAAATTTTAACATCTTATCTCCAAATTTCAAGTAAAATAAAAACAACCCTGCCGATTTAATGTATTTTTAGGTGCTGAACAAGTTTACTTAGTGCATTTTGTTAGAATTAATTAATAAAAATTTGTGAATTATAAGATTTTATAGAATTTTATTAATAAAATTCTATAAAATCTTATGATTCACAAAATTTTACTAATTAATTCTAACTTAATGCACTAAGTAAACTTGTTCAGCACCTAAAAATACATTAAATCGGCAGGGTTGTTTTTATTTTACTTGAAATTTGGAGAAAAGATGCTTAAATTTGACTTTTTTGATCAAAAATCCAAAATTATGCATCTTTTCTCCAAATTTCAAGTAAAATAAAAACAACCCTGCCGATTTAATGTATTTTTAGGTGCTGAACAAGTTTACTTAGTGCATTATGTTAGAATTAATTAATAAAATTTTATGAATCATAAGATTTTATAGAATTTTATTAATAAAATTCTATAAAATCTTATGATTCACAAAATTTTACTAATTAATTCTAACTTAATGCACTAAGTAAACTTGTTCAGCACCTAAAAATACATTAAATCGGCAGGGTTGTTTTTATTTTACTTGAAATTTGGAGAAAAGATGCTTAAATTTGACTTTTTTGATCAAAAATCCAAAATTATGCATCTTTTCTCCAAATTTCAAGTAAAATAAAAACAACCCTGCCGATTTAATGTATTTTTAGGTGCTGAACAAGTTTACTTAGTGCATTATGTTAGAATTAATTAATAAAATTTTATGAATCATAAGATTTTATAGAATTTTATTAATAAAATTCTATAAAATCTTATGATTCATAAAATTTTACTAATTAATTCTAACAAAATGCACTAAGTAAACTTGTTCAGCGCCAAAAAATACA
The DNA here is from genome assembly GCA_003550325.1 of Gigaspora rosea. Classification (NCBI taxonomy): domain Eukaryota; kingdom Fungi; phylum Glomeromycota; class Glomeromycetes; order Diversisporales; family Gigasporaceae; genus Gigaspora; species Gigaspora rosea. Next base: position 139,296 of record QKWP01001120.1, read on the forward strand.
TATAAATATATTCGGACTCAGACCAGTCTGCAGACTTCGGACCAGACCCGGACCAGACTCATAGTTGAGTCTGAGTCTGGTCTGAAGTCTGAAATTAGTAAAATTTAGAGTTCTGATCCCAGACTGGACCCGGACCGGACCTAGGAGCACTACTCTAAGGGTAGTACCACTAGGGCCAGGCTTGGGCATCAAATTACAAGCCCTAGGGCAGAGTAGGGCTAAGAATTGCAGGCCCTTTATTATATAGGTAGGGCTTGGGTACCAGTACTACCCGGCCCATATACTCATAGGCAGGGACAATAATTTTATGCAATTCGCATAAAACCGCATAATCCGCATAATATGATTGAAAATGCATAATACGTTAGATTTGCCGCATAATACTGCATGAAGTATGTTGCTATTAAGTAATTTTCGCATAATTAACTCTAAGTACAATTCCGAAAAGTTCCGAATAGAAAATTAATCAACGCAAATTATGAGCAAGGTTGAGAAAAAAAATTTGAGGAAGTTCTGAAGTATTCCGAATACTGGTCCATACTAAAACTCTGCAAAACTTAGCATAATTGTGCATAAAATATGAATTTTAGATGCAGAATAGCACATAATTATAAAAATGTATGCGCATCAAGGCACATAATTTACTTTTGTTGCATGCATAATTAATGGTTTGTTGCCGCATAACATCATCGTCCCTGCTCATAGGGTAGCCCACTATTACATGCACATGACTATCCACCAATTAAAACTTATTGATTAATAAACTTTTTTTGATAATAATTCTATATACACAATATGAATAGGTGGCTCTTTAATTTTTTTAATTTTATTTCTATGTGTATATTTAATTTGGTTATTAAATATTGTTGATCGATTTTGATATTGTAATAAATGCGAAAAAATAGTGTAAATGGTTTTTTTTTATAACTTCAAAATTCATAAAAGCCATCATCAAATAAAGTTAAAATATCGAATAAAGTGAAAATGGCGAATAAGGTAGAAACGTTGAATAAAGTGGAAACATCAAATAAAGTAGAAATATCAAATAAAATAGTGTAAAAACAGGTTTTTTTGAAGTTTTTTTATATTTTATACTATATGTATTTATGTATACGGCAGATTATGCATCAAATGGGCTTAATAATTTTTTTATCTTTTTTTTTTTTTTTAAGTCCACAGGTACTCATAGGTAGTGTTGTCATGGGACAGCTTTGGACAATGATTTAGACAATTTTGGACAATTTTGAACAATTAAATAAAGTAAAATTGCTTAAAATTTTATTAAGATACCTATTTTAATTTAACTAGAATGTGTTTAGTACCTAAAAAAATATAGTTATATATTTTTTAGATAAATTTATTAATTATTAAAGCCTTGGACAATTTTGGATATTTGAACAATTTTGACATGGACAAGCCAAAAAAGGATTTGGACAGCCCAAATGTACAACACTGCCTATGGGTACCTGCGAGCTTTAAGGGCCGGGTAGGGTATCAATTTTGGGGCCCTAGAGTAAGGATAAGAGCTTAGAGATTAAGCCCATTAATAAATATGTAGTTAGGATATTACTACTACTCAGCCCTATCCGGCCCATGCGAAGGCCTACATAAATTACAATTTTATATTATGTAATTTTACATAATTTTCAACAAATTTAATCTCATATAATTTTCATTATATGGCCAGTATTATTGCATATTTAATTTAAGTGCATAATTCAAATTTATTACTAAAAATTTGATTTTAGAAACTAAATGCTATATTTTTGTTAAATTATATTTATATAAAATTTCAATTTACTGTATCTTACTCAAAATTATACAAAGTTATATAAAATTACTGTAATTTGACATTCCTAATCACAACTCAAGCCCATTAATTAGTACTGTCTAATTACTGTTTGTAGATTTTCTACTATTACTACAAATTTTAAATCAAATTATATTCATTTAAATGTACTAAAATTCAAATTTATTTAATATATATATAGCCTTAAAATTGAATTTAATGCTATATTCAATTTTGAAAACTAGTTCAATATAGAAAAATATTTTGTATATAAATTGTACAAATATAATCTTATAAATTGAATATTACTAGCTGACTCTTTGTATATCTAGTTAAATATTTTAGAAATAATATGTTTTGTAGTACCATATGTGTCTGAAATTAAGCTACCTTTTTTGGCCAAAAAATTATATAAAAAATTGTAAAGTAGCTTATTTTCTAAATATTGAATTTTTTGAAAAAATTGAAAATTGTACTAATAAAAAGTTGTCCAAATATCAACAAATTTTTGCTGTAGGTATATTTTGATGCGCTAAACAACTCTACTTAATTGAACTTTTGAAGTTTACTTAATAAAAAAAAGTTTTATATATAGCAACTGCTAATGAATTTTTTAAGATTTTTAAAAAAAATCAAAGGGTAGCTTATTTTAGGTAGTAGCTTATTTCGGACATATATTGTCCAGTGTGAAAATGATAATACACCAAAACCAAAAGTTATTTTTGTCTATATATAAAAGTTCTTCAATTTCAAGTATTTATTTATAATTTTTTTATATCAAATAAAGGAAGATCTAAGCTACATTTTGATATAATTTTTATTATCATTTTATAGTAAATTTATTTTATTATAAATTTTTTTATAAATCTAATTTTTTTAAAAAAAATTTGAAAAAATTTTTATTTTTAAAAAAATTATATTTTCACCATCAATATGCATCTTTATAAGCTTGTACTACGCATGTGCATTGTCATGCATATGTTAAATATATAGTTAAAATTTTAGCTTAATTAAATCAGTAGTTGTTAAAATATAAATAAAAACTAATTTACTATAACAGTTATACAAATTGCTATATATAGTAATTTTATATATAGTAATTATCATTAAATTTTAAAAATTTATATTTTAACAACTACTAATTCAATTAAGCTAAAATTTTAACCACTTATTTAGCATATATTTAACAATGCACCTGTACAATATAAACTTATAAAATTGTAAATTGGTAACAAAAATATATTTTTTTTAAAAGGAACTTTTTTGCTTTTTTTTAAAAAAATACTAATTTTAAAAAAATTATTATACAACAAAATATCTATAAAAATATAATAAATATTATATCAAAAGATAGTTTAGAACTTGTTTTATTTAGTATAAAAAAATTATAGATAGATAATTAAAATTAAAAAACTTTAATATATAGATAAAATTAAATTTTTAATTTTAGTATATTTATATTTTAGTATTAAACAAACTGAAAAAATAAGTAGTTAACAAAATTTTTTATAGAAATAAAATTTTTTAATAAAATTTACATGAAAATATTTCTCAAAACATACATTATAAATAAATTATTTAAATACTTATATTAAATTTTAAAAAAAAATTTTTTTATTATGAATAGGTTGGTGTATTTATCTTTTTGCACCAGACAATACCTATTAATTGAATAGGTAACTAGTACTGTATTGCATAAAAATAAGAATCTTAAAGATAATAGCTAAGATAATTAACTATAGAGGGTAATTATATAGAGAGATGACTGTATTTATTTTTTTATTTATTATATTTTTTTATTTTTTTTATTTTTAATTATTATTTTTTTTTTGCTACAGTATATCCTTTTTCTTTAAAACAGAAAAAAAAATAGTTTGTAAATTATGCAAATCTATATAAGGCCGTGCAAACAAATATAATTGTTTCTCGTAACCCGGCTGAGTGCTTTTTTTGAAAAAATTAAAATTTTATTTTATATATAGCCATAGAGACCCCATATGCAGTGGCACTAGTAGATCTAGATCTTTTTTTTATTTTGTTGTTTTGATACTATACTAACTTTTTTTTTGGATTTCTTCTTATTTCTTCTTTTAGACCTACTTCTAAAATTGAATTGGTCTTTAGATAAGTACTGGCCTATCTACTTAGTAGTCTTTTTTTTATTACTGGCACTAACTTCTTTTTTTTTTTAGGTACTTTTTTATTAAAAATCAGCTTTGACTTTGTAGTCATTTTGGTTTTAAGGGTGATCAAAGACAGGAAGGCATTAGTGGAGACTCTATGCAAAAATACTGCTTTAAATCTTGCAGTAATAATGGGGCTGGGATGTAGAATGTAGGGTTGCTGGTGCACATATAAATTTAATGGTGCACCACTAGTGCACCATTAGATTTTTTGGTGCATAGGTGCACCTAGTGGTGCACCATAATTAAAAAAATATTAACTTTACAAACCATTAATTCAATATATTCTGACAAATTTTTTTAAATTGCATCAATTTTAAACCTAAACTTAACTCTAATGACAATGGTTAGAATTAATTTGCCTACGAAATTAGCTGTTGATAAAATAACTCTTAGGAAACAGACTTGTCCGTGAATTAATTGGCTGTGAAATAACCATACCTGAAATTAATTCTTTGCAAATTAAGTTTTCTGTGAAGTAATTATTGGTGAGTTTATCATTACCGAGTAAAACTGATACCATTAAATAAATATTAAATAAAAAAAAAACTCAATAAAATCGAATTAATATATCTAGTAAAATTGCAATAAACGCAATTTGAATTTTAAAACGATCTGTTAATGATAAAAAGTAGTTTATTCATTCTTGTTCCACGTTATTTCTGAATTTATGTCGATTCTGAATTGTCATTTTAGAATTGGTATTCATTTAACAATTATTCAAAAAAAAAGCAAGCGAAAAAAATTAGAAATACAGTCAGACCCCTATAAATACACATCGTCGGGACCAGCCCTGAAACGTGCATTTAGGGAGGGTTGCAATTATAGAATATCCAATCAAATCGCGATCACATAAACCCTTATTAATCAATAAGGTTATGATATATCTTATTAATAAAATTACTATTATTGTAATACTTTCTTGCAATACTTACACAATGCTCAGTTGTTAGCTAATTTTACTCATGTACTTGTGAATAAGATTTATTTAATCTATGGCATACATGTTTCTTTACTTTTATGCTGCCAACGTCCAATCATAAACTTTATTGTAAACGATCTGCTGATGCTGACAAAGATTGGAAGGAGTTAAATCTGATTGGTTCGCCACTCTGCACCATGCCTGTGTTTGGCGCGCCAGGTGCACTACCCATTTTGTGCACCATTGGCGTCGCCAAGTACCATGTACCAGCAACCCTAGTAGAATGAGACTAGGGGTTGGTCTTTCAGATAAGTACTAGCCATTTTTTTTTCTTTACTACATGTAGCATAAGTACTAGTTTTTTTGTTTTTTTTTTTTATTAGTTTAATTTTTTTTTTGTTACCAATACTAAACTTTCTCTTTTTTTAGATGCTTTTTCATTTAAAATTAAGTTTTTCATTTGAAATTGGGCTCGAGATGTAAAAAAGGACTAAGGACTGCTCTTCAGATAAGTAACAACCTTTTTTTTTACCAGTTTGTTTGTTTCTTTCTGCTAGTACTGACTTTCTTTTAGGTAGATTTGTATACAATCAAAAGCTTTCGCCGTAATAACTTCATCACTTCGGTATTATTATAGTTAGAGCCTTCATTGGGTAGTAGGTTTCTTCGGGTTTGTTTTTTTTTTCTTTCTCACTAGTCTGTTTTTTCTTTTTGCTGATACTAACTTCTTTTCTCCTGTTATTTGTTGGAATCGGAAGCTAAGATGAAAAAATAGGTTTTGAGTTTTCATTGCTATGACTTTGTCGCTTCAGTATCATCATTGTTAGAGCCTTCGTTGAGTGGTAAGTCACTTCAGGTTCAATTTTTTTCTTTACTAGTATGTTCTTTCTTTTCCAGTACTAACTTTCTTTTATTTAGGTACTTATAGAATCAGAAGCTTGGGCAAAAAAAATGGGTTCCGAACTTGAAGTCTTCATTGGTTAGTAGATTGCTTCAGTAAGTTTTTGTAGTAGATTTTGTAGCTAGTTTTGTAGCGAGTTTGAAATGCAAATTGATCATCAAATTTGGGTTTGTGTCACAAAGTACTTTAGATGGTATTGTGTCCAATATGTAAAAAATTTTGTATTTTTTTTTGTTAATAAAGCATGAAGTTTACACGATATATATATTGTAATTATGATGTAATTGGTAAATAGTAAACTAAATCAATTTTAATATATGGAAAAAGTTGTCTTTTTTGATTACTGTAATTCTGTGGGATCCGGGCTTTGAGTTTTGGGCGAGATCCAGTCTAAGTTTTAGGTAATGAAATGACAATCACATGATTAATTTTATTGATCGATCATGAGGTCGCTATGGTGACAGGTTACCATAAACTAACGCCCAATAAATTTTATATAAATTGATCATGCAATATCATTCATCAATATGCAGATTGTGTAACTAGGAATTTCCTCTCAGCAATTTTATATTAAAAATTTATTAACATTTTTTTATACTTATACAATAACAACCGGGTCCCGGGTGTTAATATATTACGAGAAACAATTAATTTTATTTGCATGGCCTAAGTATAAAAATAAGTAAATTTTTTATTTTTTTATTTTTTTATTTTTTTATTTTTTTATTTTTTTATTTTTTTATTTTTTTTGTTAGCTTCATTACAACTTATACTAATACAATTTTTGATCTTTTACAGTATTTTTGTAAGTTTTTTTAATGCTTTTCTGATTCTTGTAATTATATAGTATTCTTAATGATTTGCTAATGTTTTATAATAATTTAATATTGTTCTTGTAATAATATGGTGCTATTTTGTAATAAAAAGTGATAGCATTCTTGTAGTAATTTGATAGTGTATTTGTGATAATTCAATAGCATAGTGGTGTGGCGACTTAGGGAAGTTGGTAAGTTGTCACCCCCAAGTGGCAGGTCTAGAGTTCAAATCCCACTGGCAACGCTTTTGAAAAATAGACCTGTGTTCCAGTAACTGTGTCTTGTTGATCAGTTGGGTACACTACCTGTAGTCCTTGGTTACCATCTTGAATGGGAGCTTTCAGACGAAATTGTGTCTCATTACACAAACAAATTCAAGGAACCGGAGAAACAGAAACCTATTTGGCAAGTCCCGAGTGGAGAGGTAGCTAGACTTTCAACAGTACTGGGGAAAAGGATCTTAGCAGTGACTGACCTGAAAATTGGATGGACAAGAGCCCCTATAGCAAAGAGGGCCCACCAACCTGGCCGCCGGAGTCGTACCGGAGGAAAAGGTCATGTGTTATAGAAGCATGAACCAAGGAAAGGAAGACCTTAGGCACCTAAAGCCTGGCAGACCGATCCTTCCAGGCCAACTGAATTGGTAGTCTGGGATAACTGGGGAAAAGGATCCAAAGAATGACTGACCAGGTACTGGGGTCTGTGAACTCCACAAGGGCAGTAGTAGGTAATGGTAGCGGTTGCAGGGTAACCCTCTGACTGCAAGTTGTTTGCTTTAGTGAATGTGTAAGTTACCGAAAGTGTAGGTGAATACCTGTGGGGGACAGGTATCACTCTACCAGGTTTACCACAGGGGCAAATGCCCTCCAATAGATGTTTGGCTAAAGCCTCAGGGTACTTTTAATAGTGAATTACTCGAAAGTGTATATTGGAAGGAACATTGAACATGGGTAGAAGCCAGAGAGTTTAAATAGGCAATCCCCTAGTTGGGTTGCAGGTATGGCATCTAGTGTAGAACCTTCGGGCGGACTACTTAAATTAGACAACCAAAAGTTGTACATGTAGCTAGTTGTACTCTCGTTATACAAATGTAATATGTGGCACAGTCATATTGACCGGGCCAACCCGTTTGGACCAATAAAGTGCTAGAGTACCTAAGTGGTCACCTTAATATTAAAAAAAAAAATTCAATAGCATAGAATCCCAAAATATACATAGATATATCAGATATGAGTTTGCTTATTTTTGAAGTTTTTTATGCAGATCTTTTTTATTTATAGTAATTTTTTGTTTATTTTTGAAGTTTTTTTTTTTTTGGTAACCCTATAATTAACCTGACCTATTTATGTATATTTCGGAGTTCTAATAGTATTCTTGTGATGATTCAATAGTGTTCTTGTATAATTTTATAGGCTTTCTTGTAGTGAAGTAAGAAGGCATGCATAAATACAGTCAGATCTCCATAAATGCAATCCCCATAAATGCAATACCTCCCTAAATGCACGGTTTTTTTTCCTAAGATGTTATTTGTACTAAATGCATGTTCTATATTCTGTAAGTGCATGTTCTCTTGAATAACATTTTATATTATACTAACCTCTCTAAATGCATGTAGCCAATCAAATTTTAGTATTTAAGACAAGTTATACAGTTTTAGTAAAAGTTATACAAACTTAATGATCTAATTTTTAAAGCTGCAATTTAATTGGCTCTCTCTAAATGCAAACCTCCCTAAATGCATGTTGTAGGTTTGTCCCTATGAGTTGCATTTATGGAGAGTTAAGTAACATTATATACCCTACATAGTAGTGCTTAACCCTCCTAGACTATATAGAAAAATTTTCAAAATCTATATATTTATATATAAAATTTTACAAAAACTTGAATATTTTGTACCAAAGTTATTAAATTTGAACTACTAAATAAGATTTTAAACAATTTTTTCTAAAAAAATTACATTATATTTTTTTGACCTCCCCTACTTATTGGGAAAAATATTATATTTCATCTGATCTATCCTCTTGTATAATATTATTTATGGATGCCCCTTAATAGCATTTTTGTAATGATTCAACATCGTGATAAGTAAAGTAATATAGTAATGACAGCATTTTTGTTGTGCTTGTATGTGTTCTTATAATAAATTGTAGTGCTTTTGTAGTGAATTAATAGTATAATAGTATTGTAATGAAGTAGTAGCATTCTTGTGATGATTCAATAATATTGTTGTAGTAATTATCTCTTAGAGAAGTGCAGTAAATCAAATAATTTATTAGGGAGAGGAGTTCCCACTTTATCATATCCTATATATATATAATAAAAATTCACAAAAAGTTGCTACATAGTAAAGTCTAAATTTTACTATATCAATTGATAATTATTAATTAAATAAACTTGTTTGGAATATCAAAATATATATATTCTAAAATTTTTATTAAAATTGAAGAAGTTTTATTATTTAACTTTTAATTTTTATATTGATTGTAGCCCAGATACAAATTTGCCCAATTGTCAATTNGTCTAAATTTTACTATATCAATTGATAATTATTAATTAAATAAACTTGTTTGGAATATCAAAATATATATATTCTAAAATTTTTATTAAAATTGAAGAAGTTTTATTATTTAACTTTTAATTTTTATATTGATTGTAGCCCAGATACAAATTTGCCCAATTGTCAATTGGGCTAGCCCAGATGACAATTTTAATTTGGGCTGCCATTTTTGGGGTGGTCTAAAGTGGAGACAAATCATATGATCAACTGCCAATCAAACTATAGAATTTTGATAATCTTCAGTGAAGCAAAAATAAAAAAGAAGCGAAAATCTTAAAAAATACAAAAAATGGAAGTCTAAACCTACCTTGATGTGTTAATCAAAAATGGCAGGAAGGCAATTTTGCTTATATATATATATACCTAAACCTAATCTAGCTCTAATATATAACAACCCTAACCTTAAAGTTAATTAAAAAAATTATTAAATATGAGTTGTCTCCGCTTTAAACGTCCCTATTTTTGTCACAAATGCAAATTGCAGATCTTATATTAAATCTATTAATATTATATATATATTTATAAATAAATTAACCAATCAAAATAAATAAATACCAAATTATATGATTATACTATATTAATAAAAATTCGATTTTGTCACTTAGATATTTTAAATTTTAAAAAATTTTATTAAAATTATCTACTCGAGTTTTTGATCAGATTTGACAAAAATTTTTTATTTGAATTTTATGGATTTGTAGAATTAAAATAAAAAAAAATATTCATCAAATTTGGTCAAGAACTCATGAAAATATCTTTGATGAAGTTTCTGTAAACAATTTTGGTGCAGCTTCTTTGTTATATATGTTTTAAAAATGTAAAAAACTTTGATCAAAAATATCTCTGCGAGTTCTTGACCAAATTCAATAAAAATTTTTTATTTAAATTCTATAAATTCTTATTATTAAAATAAAAAAAATTTCATTGAATTTGGTCAAGAACTCACAGAGATATCTCCAATGAAAGTTCTTGTAAACAATTTTGGCACAGCTTCTTTATAATCTATGTTTTTGAAATGAAAAAACTTTCATCAAAGATTTCTCTATGAGTTCTTGACCAAATTTGATGAAATTTTTTTATTTAAATTCTATGGATTTGTAAAATTAAAATAAAAAAATTTTCATTGAATTTGGTCAAGAACTCGTAGAGATATCTTTGATGAAAGTTTCTGTAAACAATTTTGGTACAGCTTTTTTGTAATATATGTTTTTGAAAATGAAAAAACCTTTCATCAAAGATATCTTTGTGAGTTCTTGACCAAATTCAATGAAAATTTTTTTATTTAAATTCTAAGGTAAATATGCCTAATTTGATGCAGTTAAGTTCTACGACAAATATCACGTGATATATCAATCAGAATCAGATGATTTTGGTACCATTCGATCTGTCTTATCGAAACAAATCGAATGGTGTAAATTTCATTTAATTTTGATCACTAGGTCGCAAAATATAACTAATTAAAATTATTTAAAAATATGTTCTTAATTTGATCTAGTGTTCCTAATTTGACGCATTGACGGTATCTTGCGAACTATCGATCAGAAACACGTGATTTTGGTATCATTTGATTCGTCTTGCTAAGACGCAAATCTTACGTTTTTGATACTCCTGCACCTACTTTTTTGTTACTCCTGTATGTACCCCAAAATTACTTTACTTTTTGATACCGATCTGCATATACACGTGACTTATATTACACAAAGGCCCAGTGCATTGTTTTTGCAAAATAATTGGTAGTTACACGCCACCAATGTTGTGTAATATTACACAAGTCTAATTTTGGTACCCTAACCCGGCATTAAGCTTAATGCTAGTGGGCACTATCATGATAATGCCCTGGAGGTGTTAAATATAATTTCGGCCCACCCTAACCCTAAATCTAGTGGTACCCTAATCCAGCATTAAGCTTAATGCTGGTGGGCACTATCATGATAATGCCCCGGGCGGGGTTAGACATAATTCCGGCCCACCCTAACTCTAAATTACCCTAACTCGGCATTAAGCTTAATGC
>QKWP01001120.1:150924-165138 GCA_003550325.1 Gigaspora rosea
GCATTAAGCTTAATGCTGGGTTAGGGTACTACTAGATTTAGGGTTAGAGTGGGCCGAAATTATGTCTAACCCCTCCGGGGCATTATCATGATAGTGCCCACTAGCATTAAGCTTAATGCTGGGTTAGGGTACCAAACTTTAGACTTGTGTAATATTACACAACATTGGCAGTGTATAACTACAAATTATTTTTTCAAAAACAATGCACTAGGCCTTTGTGTAATGTGTATATATGCAGATCGGTATCAAAAAAGTAAAGTAATTTTGGGGTACATAAGGACCCCGAACATGTAGTACAGAGGTCATACATTACGCATTTCAGCAAAAACCCCAAAATTTGAAAAGCAAAAAATTAGTTTTTGGCAGTTATCGTAGCATCCAGTGGTCCAATTTGAATGAACATTTTTTTAAAATGAAGCTCTCAGTGAGGCGCATCTAACAAAAAAAAGTTTATTCAATTCTGATCACTGGATCAAAAGTTATTTAAATAAATAGATTTGTCATTTTTAGCAAATTAGATCAAAATTGGCCAAAATCCAGTTATGACCTATATGAGAGATGTCCGGGGTCCTGGTACATACAGTATCTAAAAAGTAAGTGCAGGTAAGATTTGCCGCTGAGACGAGTCGAATATTTAACCAAAAGTGGCTATCTAATACAAATTTTAACATTAATATAAAATAGTGAATAATGTTTGATAGAACAGTCCAATTGCGATGATTTTGCCACCAAAATGATCGCCTCAGAGAAACGATTCCAACGAATCCAAAAACACTAAAATCCAATCACAGGGTCACAAGATTATTAGGGCATTCATATTATTTTTGATGAAAATAGATTAATTTAATTAATCGATTTTCATTAAAAATGATACAAAAACCCTAATGATCTTGTGACCCTGTGATTGAATTTTAGCGATTTTGGATTCATTGAAATCGTCTCTCTGAGATGGTCATTTTGGTGTCAAAATCATTGAAATTGGACTGATTTATCAAACGTTATTCGCTATTTTATATTAATATTAAAATTTGTATTAGATAGCTAATTTTGGTTAAATAGTGATAACTTGTGAAGTATCGATCAGAACCGCATGATTTTGGTACCGTTCGACTTGTCTCGGTGAGATGAATCGAATAGTACCAAAATCACATGATTCTGATCAGTAGTTCACAAGAAATCGTCGATGCGTCAAATTAGGCACTGCATTAAATTAGGTATATCTACCTTATGGATTCTTATTATTAATAAAATAAAAAAAATTTCATTGAATTTGGTCAAGAACTCGCAGAAATATCTTCAATGAAAGTTCTTGTAAACAATTTTGGCACAGCTTCTTTGTAATCATGTTTTTGGAAATGAAAAATTTTTTTATCAAAGATATTTCTACAAGTTCTTGACCAAATTTGATGAAAATTTTTTTATTTAAATTCTAAGAATTAGAATAAAAAAATTTTTAGCGAATTTGGTCAAGAACTCATAGAGATATCTTCGATGAAAGTTTCTATAAACAATTTTGGCACTGCTTCTTTGTTATATACATTTTTGAAAATGAAAAAAAACTTTCATAAAAGATATTTCTGCGAGTTCTTGTCCAAATTCAATAAAATTTTTTTATTTAAATTCTATGGATTCTTATTATTAAAATAAAAAAATTTTTATCGAATTTGGTCAAAAACTCATAGGGATATCTTTAATGAAAGTTCTTGTAAACAATTTTGGCGCAGCTTTTTTGTAATATATATTTTGGAAATGAAAAAAATTTCATCAAAGATTTCTCTATGAGTTCTTGACCAAATTTGATGAATTTTTTTATTTAAATTTTATGGATTCATAAAATTAAAAAAAAATTTCATCAAATTTGGTCAAGAACTTGTAGAGATACCTTTGATAAAAGTTTTTTCATTTTCAAAAACGTGATTAAAAAAGCTGTGCCGAAATGTTAACTGAACCTTTATTGAAGATATCCCTGTGAGTTCTTGACCAAATTCAATGAAAATTTTTTTATTTTAATGCTAAGAATCTATAAAATTTAAATAAAAAAAATTTTATTGAATTTGGTCAAGAACTCGCAGAGATATCTTTGATGAAAGTTTTTTTTTATTTCCAAAAATGTATGTAACAAAGAAGTGTGCCAAAATTGTTTATAGGAACTTTTATCGAAGATATCTTTATGAGTTCTTGACCAAATTTGCTGAAAATGTTTTTATTTTAATTCTACATATACATAAAATTTAATTAAAAAATTTTCATCGAATTGGTCAAGAACTTGTAGAGATATCTTTGATAAAAGATTTTCATTTCCAAAAATGTGATTACAAAAAAGCTGTGCCAAAATTGTTTACAAGAACTTTTATTGAAGATATCTCTGTAAGTTCTTGACCAAATTTAATGAAATTTTTTTTATTTTAATTCTAAGGATCTACAGAATTTAAATAAAAAAATTTTCATTGGATTTGGTCAAGAAATCGAAAAGATATCTTTGATAAAGTTTTTTTTATTTCCAAAAACGTATATTACAAAAAGCTGCGCCAAAATTGTTTACAGAAACTTCTATCAAAAATATCTCTATAGTTCTTAACCAAATTCGATGAAAATTTTTTTAATTTTACAAATCCATAGAATTTAAATAAAAAAATTTTCATTAAATTTGGCCAAGAACTTATAGAGAAATCTTTAATGAAAGTTTTTTTCATTTCCAAAATATATATTACAAAGAAGCTGTACCAATATTGTTTACAAGAACTTTTATTAGAGATATCTCTGTAAGTTCTTGACCAAATTTAATGAAAATTTTTTATTTTAATAATAAGAATCCATAAAATTTAAATAAAAAAATTTTATTGAATTTGGTCAAGAACTTGCAGAGATATCTTTGATGAAAGTTTTTTTCATTTCCAAAAACATATATAACAAAAAAGCTGTTTTAAAATTGTTTACAGAAACTTCATCAAAGATATCTCCATGAGTTCTTAACCAAATTCAATGAAAAATTTTTTATTTAATTCTACAAATCCATAGATTCAAATAAAAAAATTTTCATCAAATTTGGTCAAAAACTCAAGTAGATAATTTTAATAAAATTTACTAAAATTTAAAATTTTTAAATGACTTAATACAGTATAATTATATAATTTGGTATTTATTTATTTTAATTGGTCAATTTATTTGTGAATATATATAATATTAAGGTTTATGTAATTTAGCACAAATGCGTTATAACGCACTCATCTGATAAACCAATCAGATCATAGGATCAGGTATAACATGAAATCGAGAAAAAATAGCGATCTTTTAAAAAATCAGCTGTGGCTCATAATTTTGCTTATGAAACCACTCTTCATGCTCTAACAAAAAAAATTCCTTGCAAAATTTTACTATAAAACCTCTTTTCTCGCCTACACACTATTCTAACCTCACCCTAACCCTAACTAACAAAAAAAAATGAGTTGTTATGGTTTTTTGATTGCACGTTATACCAAATCATATGAGGTGCGCTATAGCGCACATGCGCAAAAATATTAAATTCTAATATTAATAGATTTTAAGAGTATAGTGTAATACAATATAAATATAAATAGCAAATTATTTGTTGTACATACAAAAATCGGCAGTTTATATAAACAAAGAATAATTTTAAAAATTAAATTAAATTAGGCCAAGCAAAGTAAATATTCTGGTTTACATATCATAAATAATTTTAAATGACCTGCCAACCCAGATTTTTTTTTTTATAATGAAAAAATTTTTTATTTTTATTTTAAAAAATTTTTATTAAAAAAAAAATTTAATTTAATAATGTATATTTAATAATGTATATTTAGTATTTAAAGATATAAATACTGGTATGCCTACATGATATCCTCCATGAAGAAGGTTTTTAATAAAAAAGAAAGATATAAATACTTAAGAAGAATATTTAAGAAAAATAATCGTGCAACACATATATAAATACGATAATATTTTGCAAGATCAACAATGCAGCCTTTTTTTTTTAAAAAAAAATCATATCTTTTTTTATGATGTGCATTTATTAAAATCTGTATATACTATATTTTGATTGGTTATTAAATAAAAAATTTTAAATTTTAAATTAGCAAAAATTGACCCAGCTGGGATATGAAAACCAGAAAATTTATTTTGCTTGGCCTTAGTCTAAAAATTGATTTTTAATCTTATATAAATATAAACAAGAATATTTCAATATACTGTATTTTTCATTTTTCAATACTATAAAATTTTGCGAGGAGTTGTTTATTTTTACGAGGAGATCTACATAAATAATTAACTCTGATTGGTTAGAATCTATGTAAATCATATGATCATCATATGATTTGTTATGATTTGCATAATTTGCAACGTGATTACTATTAAAAATGATCTACATTACACTCTACCTTTAATATAAGATCTGCAATTTGTATTTGGGACGAAAATGGTAGCCCAAATTAAAATTGTCATCTGGGCTAGCCCAATTAACAATTGAGCAAATTTGTATCTGGGCTACAACTTATTCATCAAATATATTTTTTTAAAAATTTTTAATTTTTTTGTTGAATATAAAAATCAAAAAGTCAATTAATAAAAAGTTCTCCAATACAAATAAAAATTTTAGAATAAATGTATTTTGATCTTCCAAACAAGTTTACTTAAGTGACTTTAATAAATTCATATAGTAAAATTTGGACTATACTATGTAGTGACTGTAATCGATTGTGGGATCAAAGACATTTTTTGTGTTTTTTTAATTATAAAAAATAAAATTTGATTGGTCAATAGTCCTAGTATAGGGGAGAGGAGGCCAGACCTATGTAAACTCTAATTACATAATTTACTGCACTTTCCTAAAATTGTAATACAGACAAATTTGCCTATCAGTCAAGGGATATATTTATATATATAGTTTAGAATTAGAGATGCATTAGTTCAGTCCAGTCCACTCTGGTCCCTAAGAGAACTGTTAATATTGTATTTATAGTTCTAGTTTGGTTTAGTCCTTCAGTCCTATAACAGTTTTTAAATAATTACATCAATCTTAATAAATAAGATTTTATTGGCCCAAAATAACATAATTATTTACTATTAGATGTAAACAAATATCATATAATTCACAACATCTAAAGACTAAAACATTGACTTGTCCTATTTTAAAAAATTTTATATTGAAATTTACTATTTTTTTGATTTCTTGTATTTTAATTGGCAAAATATTTTTTTCAAAATTTTTTTTAAATTAAAATAACAAATTAGCCAATAACAAGAGGCCAAAACATGTAACTTGTCCCATTTTTATTAATTTTTTGATGTATCATATAGTATAAATCAAAAATATATAATAATTATTTTAAAAATAAAGCTACTAAGTTGTAGCAAATTAACTTAACTACAATTTAGCGACTTTCTTTTTTCATATCTTTTATATATCAAGAGCTATTAATTTTTGAAATTATTTTAGTCTTTAGATGACATGCACTGTATGATCTATATTATATTTGATCAAGAAATTTGATTGGGTGATACAAACATTACAGTTATGTTTACAAGAACTAGTTCTTTAATGGTCCCACAGTCCTTATTAGTTCCAATCTGGAACTGGTTCTGGACCAGTCCTTTTCAGAACCAATGCATCTCTACTTAGAATGTAGTTATTTATAAATCAAATGAGTTGACTTACCAAATTTTATATGTAAAATTATGCAAAAAATCATTTAAATTGAATTTATTTAAAAGCATATATATAAAAGTCTCTTTAAATTTTTAAATATATATTTTTTGGTATTTAATACTCTTTTGTTTAAAATTTTAGTGAAGCAGAGAGATAGGAACCTTCCACTAAAGTTGATCAATTCTTTACTATGTTCTTTAGGTTAAATAAGTAACTTACCCTATATAATAATATGATTGGTTAAAATAATCTTTTAAAAATATAAAAGATGCTATTAAGTAAAGGCTTCTTGTGCTCTAATTGAAAGTTAAAGAGGAGGTTCTCCACAGGGACACAGAAAAATATTGATTTATATAGATCAATATAAATCGATATTTTTAGGCCAAATCATAGGGAAATCGATATTTTTACAATTTTTTATGCAGTGTAACTACACCATTTTGGGAAAAATTGAAAGTATAATTTGGGCCGGGCAATATGAATTTGGCCAAGCTAAACTGTCGGCAGGTTTCGGAAATGTAGACAATCAACAAACAAACTTTCCGTTAATTTCCAGAAAAATCATGAACTTAGATACTGATCACGTTATTTAATGTTACACCAAATCTTAAATTCTTATTGGTCAATCATGGGCATATCGATATAAATCGATATTTTTGGCTATATCGATAGATATTTTTGCCAAATCAAATCGATATTTTTCCGTGTCCCTGGTTCTCCAATTCTAATAATAGTTAAATCATCAAAATTGGCTTGGTAGAACCCAAGTTAAGGATCTGCAAATTTACTATTACACAAAGTATAATACTTTGTGTAATAGTAAATTTGCAAATTCTTATATTCTTTTCTTTGATCCCAAGTATCTTGAGTTTTACTAAGCCAATTTTGATAATTTAACTACCATTAGAATCAGAAGAAACTCCTCTTTAACTTTCAATTAGAGCACAAGAAGCCTTTACTTAATAGCATCTTTTATATTTTTAAAAGATTATTTTAACCAATCATTTTATTATATAGGGTGAGTCACTTATTTGACCTAAAGAATATAGTAAAGAATTGATCAACTTTAGTGAAAGATTTCCATCTCTTTGCTTCAAATTAAGAATTAAAAACTTTAAACAAAAGAGTATTAAATGCAAATTGGTTAAGATGTTAAAACGTTTTATTAGAACCATTTTTTTTATTTACTATGTAAAAATTCAATATACCACGTAGATCATATGAAAAACATCTTACCCTTAAATTTTTAATTAATCTAATTGGTTACAATGTTTTTGGTTAATCTATTTTTAAGTATCGCGAACATCACATGCAAATTCAGGTGACATATTAGATCCGATATGCCAAAATGTCATTAGAATTGGTCCGGTTCAAACTAATTACAAATATCAACTAGGCTAATGCGTAGCATTGTAGGGCCGGAGCCAAAATATTTAAAATTTTAAATACTACACATCATATGATGTTCATCATATTACACAAACGCGTTAACATGCATATGTTGGTACAATAACATTAAAGCACAAATATAGACACGTGTGCGGACAGACAAAAAATTTCCAAATTCCATTTCTGATAAGATTTACATCATATATATGCAAGTATATCAAAAACGTAAAATTTGTCAAGATTTTTACAATTGAAGCACATCAGGAAGGTAATTTTTGTATCACTTTGCATAGACACTAAATGACCATCGCTACGCTCCGGCCAATTAAATTTATTGATTATCTTTCGATCTCATGAGGTCGGCAACAGAGATCACATGGTCGCGTCTTTTTTTTGACCTGTTTCTCGCGCTAAATTGTAAAAACTGATAAGGAGTTCTTTAAGTTTTATTTGGTTTTGTTACAACTAATCTATTCCGCTTATTGTTCAAGAAGTAAATATTATAAAGACTAAAATAGTTATAATGTGCACATTATTGCAGCATATATTTAATCTTTAAAGATAAAAAAGTAATATAATAGCTAAATTTGGTAAACATTTCAGTCAATATTTTTAAATGTATAAAAGTTTTCATCAATATCATCTTTATATTCATAACTTTCACTGGAAAAATAAGAATATAGAACTAATAGTAATAAAGCCATTAAGTTGAAGTTTTAATAAAGAGCTTTAAAGATTTAGATAAGAATTAAATTAAAACTTACTATAATCTTTCAAGCCTTTGCCAAAATTTGGTTTACATTTATAAGAAAAAAACACCATACATAATGTATTGCATGTAAGGCCTGAAACTAGCAGCATCGATGTAAATGTTAATAAAGAAACATTAGAACAAATAAATTACCACTTTTAATAAATATATATATACGTACTTGCCACAAAAAGAAAAATCCAATAAATAAACATTAAGCTCGAATCTGAATTTTTATCGATTCTATCGAAATATGATTTAAAATAATATAAAAGTAAATAACTATATGTAGAATTTATCAATAGGAATACACTAATAAAATAATGAATATATATATATATATGTTCGATTCTGATTTCACCTTTGAAGAAAAATAGTTAGTATAATTGTAAGTACATTCTATTTTATCAAACTACGAAAATATATGACTTACTCCTTTAAGAACTACAAAGATATTAAATGTGTGTAACAGAATTGGTATTAATAAAAGAAAATTAACAAATATAGGGTTATCTGACAAACTCCAAAATTTAAAATATGCAATAATATTCAAAATAATAATATATGAAATAAAATATATGCAAGAAACTAATCTTTTATACCAAATCAAAATGCCTGTAATTTAAATATTTGCGAATTAATATGATATAAAATATGTCAAAAATAGAAGAATCACCTTACTTTCAAAATTTTTTATACAAAGATCATTACTAATGCATATATAATAATATAGTTTTTGAAATCAATGTTCGATACAAAATTTAAATGTATATTTTAATATAAATAAGTTAAATTTAAAGTTTACCGTAATACATATGGTATGTAAAGATGAAAAATTACAAAAACAAAAAAATCAACGCATATAATGTATTTTAATATTGGAAAAGTAGTGGTAGGGTATTGATTAGATTTCAGATTTAGTAAAGATACTGTATACAAGACTAACGCATATGTTCTAACAAAAATAGCTGTTAGCCAAAAAATAGTGACGTGAACCTTGCGTCTGAAAACAGTCTAAATTTGCAGTAACATTAAACAACTAATAAAGACATAATTCAATCAAATTATAAAAGATCGTGCGGTTATAATACAACAAATAGGAAAAGATATAATATCAAAGAATAATATCTTTCCCTATCGGTAATAGTCAAGCTCTGGACTATTACTAAGCGTAATAAATAGCAAAGTAAATAACGATCCTTCTAAGATAATAAATCCAAATATAAAACTACGTATAATGTATTTATTATGAAAAAGCAAATCTTTAATTCGTTTAATTTTATACATCCTTTGAACAAAAATAAGTGAGATCACGATATCAAAAGAAACTGAAAATATATAAATAATCACGTATAAATCTTTACTTGTACAGTGTTTTAGTAAATAATAAATTGTTCATGAAGAGATAAAGATTTGGAGATAAGGTCGGTGTCAAATAAACTTTCTATATGGTACAGTAAAAAGATAGCAGGAAGTGAGATATATAGTGATAAGGTTTGTTTCAATTTCTATTGATTACGATCTACATGAGTTTAGTACTGCCACTTTTCTTAATATTCTATCATCGTGTCTAGCTTCAATGATCCTGCTTTACAGCTACCCCAGTAAACCCATGAAAAATCGTCGCATACGCACCAATCAGATGATAAAACCTTATGTTAGGGTTAGAGTTATGACCGAAATAGGGCTTTTCTTATACCAAAATTTTTCGGAAATCTTTTTTGTTAGAGAGTCGATTGTTAGAAGAGATCATCTTTCTTGGTCATACTGGGTAGCTCTGCATTACAGTAGCTAGGCATGTTTTTCGTCTTTACTTAATATGGAATGTCGTTTAAAAAAACTATATAGATATTATTAGTAAAAAAAAAAAATTGGCATGAATTTTGGGGCAGCTGAATCTGAAAATTTTTTGATGACTGCATCGACAATTTCTTAAGCGTCCCAAAATGTATAAAAACAGCTGTAATTTTGGCAAACAAATATCTGCATAATATCAGGATAGTATCTGGATGGCATATTAAAATAAATAAAATAAATAAAATAAAAAATTGGTTCGAATATGACAGACAATAGTGTAAAATAACCAAAGTTTTTATTATTGTTATCGACCAACTTTCGATATTCTAATATAATGCATACGATAAGACGTATTTTCAGGTTTTTTTTTTTTTAACCTTTTTTAACCTGATTTTGATCAGGATAATAGACCTTTTATTAAAGTGCAGATGCAGCCAAACTATCGAGAGATTATTAATGTGATCTAGTTATGTAAACAATTTACATACCATATAAAGGAATCCGGTTATCATCCTAGAGAAAAGATCGGATGATATAAAAAATACAAACAAAAGAAGTATGTAAATTCGACCATTACTGTTGTCAGCAACCAATCAAAATCGGCAATTTTCTGTTTACGCGACAGTCTCTAAGCCGACTCTTATCTTAATAGTTTCTATTTCAATATACACAATTAAAACCACAAATATATCCACAAATCAGATAGTTCCAACGTGGTCACACCTGAATTGTTAGCTTATATCAATTGTTATGTGCTACTGCACTGGAGGTTTGCAGAAATGAGCTAATATATGTACGTACGTTTGGATTTCTTATACAAGATCAGAATGAATTTTAGGCTAGGGACCCTAGTTTTATGCGATGCGATGCGATGCGCATAATGAGCCAATTTTTAGCATCGCATATGCGAAGCATAATTTGGCCCAAATCGCATAATAGTAAATAGTGCCTGTGATTGATCATTTTTAATATAAAAAATTTTGAGCGCAATTTTTTTATATATGTTGTCGATCCTTGCATCAGATGATACCCGGCCTAAATTAGATTAGTGTTGGGGTAAAATTACGACAAATTTAGCAGTTAGTTTAGGCCAGTTGTTGCCGATCATTTAATGCTGGTCAATTGATAGTCATTTGATTCAATCTGACGCAAGTTTTAATCTGAGGCACAACATATATATACATTCAAAATTCTGAAAGAAATTGACCAATCCAGATTGAGTATATTTATCACGTGGTTAATAGTAAAAAAAATCGCATAATTTAACATAATTTTACGATCGTTTCGCATAATTCTGAACGTAAAGCATTAGCCGCATAATTTGAACCAATCGCATCGCATAATTTGCATTTTATTTCGCATCGCACTAGGGACCCTATTTTAGGCTAGAATGGCTGCATAAACTACAAATAAAATCGCATTTTCGACACTTTTAATCATTGGTTTATACAACCGATTTTGTATTTTTCATGTTTTGTTTGTTATTTCATTAAATCAATCTCATCAATCCCAATTGTTAACATTGGAATTATATTACTGAACATATAGGCTGATTATAGTTGGTGGTAGAATTAATTTTGTAAATCAATACGGTTACGGCATGTGCCATATTTTTGTCGTAACTTTGGGTAATGCCGTTATGTTGAAATACCATAATGCCTTTAAACTTCAATAATACTTCAAGCTTAAAAGATTTACCAGTTAATTAAAAATAGCTGTCACTAGGCGCCATGGTTATAAGCGGAAATGAAATTTCTGCTTAAACACATAGAACCCAGTGTATTACTGATTTTGACCAAGGTAAAATATGAAAGTCTTCCTATCACATTTGATGTTTGTAACATATGACTGTGTTGTACGTAAAACCGATAAGTGAAAATATTAAGTATTTATGTTTTGTATCGTCCAAATGAGCAAAAATTTCTTGGTAGCAAACAAATTTGGATTTGAGGCTATTTATTGACCATTATATTACAGTATGAATAAGTTAATCAAAATGTTTTTAATATGGTACGAATAGAAGTAGAGTATGTTCTTATTGATTCTATTTTTAAAAATAATTGGTTTTATTCTACGCATTCAATCTTGTTTGGCGATCATAATTATTACGTAAAACAATGATTTAACATGAGATCATCTTTTGTATATGAATTGAAATTTTTTTTAACGAACTTAAATAAGTTAATATTATTTCTAGTATATGTATATCTAGTTTTAATAAAATTTTAGATTTTTAAATAGGCATTTCCTTACGGATTTGATTCTAATTAATTAATTAATTAGTTCACAGGTTATAAAAAAATATATGTGCGTTATTTCAAAATTCCCATTTTTTTGAAAATTGTTTTTTTGACTCAAAATAAAGCTCATACGCGCCCCAAAATAACGCGCCACCAAAATATACATACACTGATAACAAAAACAGGTTCTTCAGGCAACTAAAAATTGTCGAAAGATCGCCCATGCGCGTCCAGAAACAGCAGACGCGCGTTATTACGCATAAATATGGTATAGATATTTTCTAAGAACAAAGTTTGATGGCGCAAGACATGTTGCATTTATGGAGGTTTGACTGCAGTAAATTACTGTAGAAATCATGTTCATTCCAATACAAAACTAATATAACCATATCTAAATCACTTGTATCACTATAGCTCGTAAGTACAGAAAACTAGAATTTTTTATAGTAAATCACTCTAGAAATTATGTTCATTCCAATACAAAATTAATACAAGTTACTCTCGTTATAGTGAAGTCCTCGGGCTGTATAATTTCTTCACTATATTGAGAAATTCACTATATCGAGAGCCTTTTATTATAGTAATAATAATTCTGTTCTAAAAAAATTCTTCACTATAGCCAATCTTCACTATATCAAGAGTTCACTATAATGAGAGTGACTTGTATAACTATATCTAAATAACTTGTATTATATAAATTGTAAGTACAGTAAACTAATTTTTTTACTATAGAAATCATGTTCATTTTAATACAAAACCAATATGGCCATATTTAAATCACTTGTATTAACACAATAGTTGGTAAAAATTTTTTATATAAATCACTATAGAAATCACATTCATTCCAATACAAATCTAATATAATCTTATGCGATATCATTAATATAGCTGGTGCTCATCCACCTTTAGGAAAAGTATCTGCTAACCAATTCAAATAGGACCCCAAAAAACTCTGATACAACTCAGAGTTGAGTTTGTATAATTTTAGCAGTATTTTGGCCAAATAGATGTATAAAATAGAGCAAAATTTGAAATTTTACTATATAAAAATGCAACATTTGATGAATTTCTATGCAAAATTTCCTTTTTAGAATCATCTGAGTTGTATTAAAATTCTTCGGGGTCCTATTCAGATAGCATATTTGCAGTAATATATGATAGACTACTGAGAGTTAATGGGTAAAGCTTTGCGCAAGTACCCTTTGCCAGCATATAGGTAATCTCAGAACACCAAAATTTAGAAAGTAACTATGAGGTTACAATTGTCTGGTTAAGGCCTCTGCATCTAGGGTCCGTATTGGGCCAGGCTAACCAGGTTTCTGCATGGGTCGGGCCTAAAGTTTAAAGTTTGTTTGTAAAGTGGACTGGGTTCAGATCAGGTTTGTTAAATATTGGACCCAAGTTGGGTTTAGTAAATAGGCCCAGTACAGCCCAATAATACTCAGCAAAAAACTATATTATTTATGCTATAGTTCCTATTGACTACATCAGCAAAATAAATATACGAAATCTTTCGAAAGATATTGTATGCCGAAATCTTTTGAAAGAATTGCAATCGACGCGAAATCTTTCAAAATATGCGCAATCTTTCGAAAGATTTCGGCATGCATTTCTTTCGAAATATTTTGAAATAAATTTCGAAATATTTCGAAATATATTGCGAAATACTGCAAAATAGGCCAAATAAAAAAATGCAAACCTCTACCTAATTATCCCTTTAGGGGTCGCAGGAGGTAATATTTCGCATATTATCGTTTAAATCTGCAATATTTTGCAATATTTCGCAAAATATCGAATTTTTTTTAAAATTTTCGCAATTGAATATAAAATTTTATATTTTTTTATTTATTATTATATAAATTACATTTTTAAATTAAATATATATTTTTAATTAATATTACATATTTTATTATAATAAATGCATATATAATTTATTAATAACTTTATTTTTTAAAAAATTTAAAAATTACAAATATAAAGCAAAATAATAATAGCATTTTTATTAAAAAAATAAAAAAAAAGACAAAAAAAAAGTAGAGTTATTTGTATATAAAAAAAACAAAACAAAAAAAAAGGTTTACGCATCATAATCATGTTCTTCTTGTTCTTTATCGGATCTATAATCTATATTTTTTGTCGAAGTTGTAGATCCTTCATCTTTTTAAATATATTCGAAAATTTCTAAAATTTGAACACAATGCAAAAATCGCAAATTTTTAAGAAATTTTAATATACTCGCCTTTTCTTAGCCTTTTTGTTGCCTAAAAAATATTTTTTCAAATAAAAATTCAATTTAAAAATTTAAAAAAAATTTATATTTTAAAATATAAACTTACTTTTTTGGAGGATTGCGAAGGTCGTTCGAGATAATTAGA